>APFE030333222.1:32018-59574 GCA_000404065.3 Pinus taeda
AAGTGCAATAAAATTTCCGATACAACAGACATAGTATTCCATGCATCTTGGTTTGCAATAGATGACGATGGATGGTCTACTATTGTCTAAGTACATGTTTCGAACACAATTGAGGTGGAGACTAACTAAGAGGTGGCTGATCTAAACTAGAAGGATGTGGTTAGTCTGCAAGAGAAGGTGGTTGATCTACTCTATTAGGAGAAACATACGACACATCCTCTAGCTCTAGAATCTTGACATCATCAAGCGACTGGAGAACAGTTGTAATACCAGAAGGATCGCCAACACCCTAACAACCATGATCCGATGGGGTGGCATAACCACTAGAAGCATCATTATCACCATCCTCATAATCATGATCATGATCATCACCCTCATCATATTGATCATCATTATCACACTCATCATATTGATCATCATTATCACCCTCATCATCCTCAGGACCAGCCTCATCATGTGATGGATTTTCTTCTCCATGATGCCCTGCAACCTTCATCATTGCTATTTCCCTACTAGCTTTGATGACATGTCCAATAAGAGACATAAAATTTTCTAGACAATTGCTGTAGAGATCCAGGAACATCAAATTCATGATGATATCTTGATTCCTCAAAGTGCGGACTGCCTCTCGAACCAAAACTCTTACCAATATATCATAGTAGTCCATCTGACATCACATAGGAAGCCTTTGTCCTTTGTCTACAGATGCCCACACCCCCATGAGGATGTTCCTCACCTTCACCCCTTGGCCCTTGTCCATCTCCTCTTATATTTGGTGGAGGACAAAGGATGTCCACATCGAATGTTTCGATGTCTGCAAAATATATTGTACATAAAAATAACTAAACAATTTCACTAAACAAGTTAATAAAACAAGTTAAATAACATGCTAGAATAAATTTTATTTTAATTAATTAAAACAAGAAAATGAAACTAGATTAATTTGAAAAAAAACATTAATATTACCTTTATCATATGGAGGCTCATTTGTTGTGAATAAGACGTTGGGACACCCTCTCTAGTCAATCCTTGCATATGTATACCCCAACACGAAAAACACCTGGCCATCCACATTGCCCAATAGCAAGTAGCTCTAGTGCCTTGTCCAAAATCCTGGCTAGAAACGCCAGCATGCCCCTATTGGGCATCATATTCCCCCAAATGTGCATTTGGGCCTCAATGATTGGCCTAGGATGGAGATGATCACATGTAGACCTCATCTTCAGAAACGTCTCAAAAAATATGCCAAAAAACATAGAAGCAAAAGGGATTGTCTCTCTCCTCTGTCTCGAACACACATGACATCTATCTAAATCCATGAAAAACTAGCTGAAATAAATCGCAAACGATCTCATGTAATGTGGCACCTGAATCAAAGAATAAACATAGTACAAAATAGGGAAACTAATGTGCTTCCCATCACCACAAGAATGTAAAATGGTGTTGACTAATAATGAGAGCCACATAGCCTCCTTTGTAGAAAAAGAATAAATATGTAGTTGTTTTCCACGGACTCGAGAATCCATTGGATGCACCGCATGAGGCCCAACATATCTTAAAGTGTATGCAAGCTAAACCTTAGGTGCAACACAATATGGGATGGTAGGGAACTGGGGAAAATGATCCCTTGCCCTTGATGGGCCTGTGATAAAGAAAATGTCCTCCTCATTGGGTCTATACCATAACTCAAGACTAACATGGAAAGCCTATCGTTGGTGATTCCATTTGCAGATCAGATGCACCAATAGGACACAATGCGCCTTCAGGGATGTACCCTCCTCATAATACTTGAGGAGGCATACATTCCTCAATAGTGCTTAGGTCGCTCCAGTAAAAGGGTGAGGGGAAAAATTCCCCTCCCTCTCTCCCACACGCCATCATCAGACCATATTGTATAGGTCCACCTGCTACTCCTTATCTTGCTACTACTCCCTCTGCTAACGTCTCTACTACATGATTGACATATAAGATATATCAACCTCATACATAGAGTACAATTTTTTCCTATTAAATGAAACATCTATTTAACTATAGAATCATAAATTATGGTGAACTCAAAACACAATCATCCACTGGTGCTAGTGTGTTTTCAATGATAATCGCATCAGTAATGATGCTGACATAAGTATGATGCACCATGGGTGTTTAAAAATTTTAACTTCTCATAGCGGTGCAACATACTTGTTCACCGGTGCTTATGTCACATCTTTCCCGATTCATTTTCATTTACAAAATGCATTTCCACAGTGAAAATGCATTATATTTATGCATTGAAATGTAGTGCACCCTGTAAATTTATAGTGCATACCATTGGTGGTTTGAGAAGAACAAATTGAGCACACCGTGCATCGATTTTTTTTTTCCCAAAAATAATGGAAAATTCAACCTAATTTTCAATTCTAATCAGCTAAAATTTAAGTCATAAATAAATATAAAGATTACCTTGACATTTGGTCATTGTTAAGCATTTTGGACACGTAGTGGAGAAAAATAATTTTTTACACCGTTTGAAAAAAATGGAAAATCCAATAGTGAGAACAATTTTGAAAGGTGGTGAGCAAAGGAAACAATAATGTTAGGGTGGTTACACATGGAAAGAATGGCACTAGTGTTTCAGTGATCTCCCACACTATAGATGGTAAAAACTAAAAATTACGACTGGGAGAGATTTTTTAATTTAACCGTCATTCGACGAGCGTCTCAAAGAGTAGCAAGGCAAGCTATAAACAAAAGAACCATGTTTGTTTTTAATTTAAAATTATCATGTTTCTTTATCAAAATGCACTACTTATCTCCTACACTATAGATGGTAAAAATGACAATTACGACCAGGAGGGATTTTATATTTAACCCTTGTTCGACGGGTGTCTCAAAGCGCACATGGGCAGGCTATATATGAAAGCACCATGTTTGTTTTTAATTTAAAATTATCATGGTGATTTATTAGAATGAACTAAGCGTTTATGTTACCTGTAACACACTAATGTTGTGGTTTTGAAATAGCACCAATATTTTTTAGGAATTAGGAACTATCTATCTGTATGCTTTATACAATAGCCTAGGGCGTTGTTATACATTTACTGCATCAGGTTGTCATTTTCGAATAGCATTAGTATGTTTTAATATATGAAGCTGTATGGTGCTAAAGAATATTCAAAAAAGCATCATGTTAGGTAATTTAGTGTACCATGGTATTTTTTTTAATTTCTTTTTAAATTCTAGGTGCACCATGTTATATGAAGCTCCGGTGCATGTATCGATAAGAAAGCACCGATGTGCTTTGGTAATTTAGATGCATCGTAAAAGAAAAATTTGCTAAAAATATATACTTTCCCACCTTTTCTAGTGACCTCTACTATAAACATATTTTTGGCTATTTTTATGGGGGCCTCCTCAAAAACCTCCACTAGAAGGTATTTTCCTTGCAGTGGTAGCGTAGTGTGAGCATGACACAAAGCAAATAATGAGAGAAACAAAACAACAAGTGAATGATCTGGATACATTAGGCTAGGGCTTAGGAAAATCGATGGCCACTATTGGATGGGTATGACTAAATCTCTAATGTTCACCTCTCCCAAGGACTAATATCCATGTGAATTTCATATTGCCTAGGATGAGGTGGCCCATTGCTATTCGAGCACAAATTTTTATGACTGTGACCTCACGACCTTTGTCCCATTGAGAAATTCATAATTGATTTAACTAGGAGTTTATATAAATAAAGTTGATTCCAAACAACCTTATATGAGGTAGGTAGTGTTGGTGCACTAAGATGACTGTTAAAAGTAATATTAATACCTACATTAATCATCAACCCTGGGTAAGTTTGTTTATTTGTAGAGTGATCAGTATTGTCTATACAAGTAAATTAAGAGGCTAATTCATAATGAAATGGTTTAGAATCGTTGCAATGATTAATATCTAATTCTTGAAGTTCAATCCAAAACATTTCTGAAATAAATATTTAAAGAATTTTCAAATCTACTTTAATTTATTAGGCTGAAAACTGAATCAGAATTCAAGTAAAATAATCACACTTAGCAATCTAACTAGTATTGACAATAATTCGTTTAGCATGAAGGAAAGCTACAACAATTGAACATCAAATAACTATGAGAACATCTCATGGAAAGAAATCAACTATCAACTTGAGATCTCTGGTAACACTACTATAGAATGAAAAACAATCGAATAATTAAATTAAACTAATCAATTCAGTAAATATTAACACGCAGATGTAAAACACACAAGATCTAGAATCTAGTTTAAACAACAGAAGAAAATCATAATCATCAATACTCACAACAATCAGAATAATGTTAATTTCATGAACTAACAATAATAAACAATTATCAGAATAAGAAGAAATAAATATGACACAATTAAAGTAATAAATCTCCTATCGACTAGGCCCAAAGTCTCTAGAAGTCACTACCAAAAGATACTAAGAATGCGGTTATAGGTAAAACACAGTCTTCTTCATTAAACTTGATAATATAGTTACAATGTCATAGTAATGAAAGTGCTATGTGTCCAAAATGAATAATTACAATCTTAAAAGTCCTAACTAACTGTTCAATTCGTCTTGTGGTTTTATATAACTTTGGAAAGGTAAATGGATAAAAGCGAAGCCTCAAGATAAGGAGATCCTAAGGATTTCACAACCGATGATTTGATTTCGTCACAGAATAGAATTGATCCTTTTGGTCTTCTGTTATCATTCATAATTAAGATGTTGTCATTTTCCTTTCTTGGTTGTTATTGTTCCATCGTTTCAACAAAAACTGTTCAATTCGTGTCCCTACATATAAAGATAGAGAAAGTTAGTTTTTCATGCCCAGATTTACCCAATTCATTAATAATCAATTTTATCCTACTTCTACGGTTATTTCTTCTATATTTATTCCTAAAACGAAGATAAATACATAAACACAAATGATTAATTAAGCTAATATGATGATAAAACATACCTTTTCCACGGCCCAATAGGTAGGACTTGCGCTCATTAGAGATTTATCAACAAAACTCTTAAAAGAACAACCTTAGATGAGATGAATCCAACACACATGAATTTTGTGACTATAGTAATAAGGATAACAGGAAGAATCGATATACATATGCACCTTATTTTTCACCGGTGTACATTATGGAACCAATATTTTAGAATAATAATTAATGCAGGTGTTAGGGTATCACCGCAGAGTTATGGTGAACTCAGATGCACTAACCTCCCATTCGAAATAGGATATACATTTTAAGGAGAAATATGCTATAGGAAAATACAAAAAAAAATTGATAGGTTGTGTATGTAATATATGGTATCAGACAACCAGCTTCAAAACTAGGCTCACAGGGAACCACAACATTGAAATATAGTTATTTGTGGAGTTTTGAATTTAATTTAAGAAGTGAAATGATAAGATTTGTTTATATTGTTTTTATGAAGAATTTGGTATGTACGGATAAATACTAATTCCCTAGACAGTAGCTATGTCTAGAACAAGAGTTTAAAGCACTTTAACCTTTCTCTATAAACAATAGATAAAATAAAGAGAATGAGAGGACCTACTTGTACTTTCGCTTTCCTCTTGTCCCCTTTGTATCGATATTGTTGCTCCTTCCAATACTTAACACGCTTGAGAAGTACCTGTAAACATCAATAGAAGACAAAGAATTGATCAAAGCAAAAGATCTATTGATTATAAGTAAATGAAATCAGATACATTCAAACATATAAGCATCACATATCAAGATAAGCATATGGGAAAAGGTGCAAATACTTTATTTAATAGAAGGAAGAATTATAACCATGAAGCTCGATTCAAAGTCACTCCTCCATCTCTGGCTCCATCCATATCACATCATAAACATGACAATCCGGAAGCATAATGACAATTACAATAGTCTCAATTATCAAACTAACATTATCTCCTTACAAGCATCAAAGTCCAACCCCTTGAATTAGATGAGTGGTCAATTTATAGGAGGATGGAGGAGGTTTTTTCATCAATGAAGGTATTGAATGGCCTTCCATACTTAGGATTAGGTCCATGGAGGAAGGGATGAGAGGATAGGATGTATCTTAACTCATTCCTCATCCATTTTCTAGCTCATAGGAGATGCTAAGTGTTGGAATCATCTAGAATGTTTCAGAAGATAAGCATATTCCCTAAACCTTATGTGAATTTCGCTCAAACTGGCCCAATGCGGGACAAAGAGGGCCTAAGTGCTCCGCAGAGCACCCTGGCATGGACTCAACTACTCTGCAGTGCACCCTTGCATGGGCCTAATTGCACTGGTCCCTCTAGAGGTCATTTTAGGATGTCTTGAGGCTATCAAACTGTCTGGTAAGGATGTGTTCAAAAGATGGACTTGTTTAGGGCATGTAGCAACTGAAATTAGGGTTTGATGGGCCCTAAAACACTGATCTGGATGATGGGAGAGATGTGCCCAAATGTATTTGTAACAGTTGCCCCTAAATCATGAAGTGAAAAATGTAATGTCGAGTGAAATGCTGTACGATGTGATGAGGAGGTTCTGAAGTCGTTGGTGACCAGCATTGATTACAATACAATATCATGATATTTTGATTTTTTCTCATGAATCACTGAGAGAAGGCATACCCATGCTCAACATAAAAACTTTCATTATAAGTACATAGACAGTCATCTACAGGTATAGACCCATGATTGGAATGACCATCAATGTAAAGCCATTGTATGGATGATTTGGTACATTTCCTGAAATTGCAGCACAAATGGATGAAACTAGATCTGGGGTGTTCTATCTCATTCAATCATTCTCTCAAGTATGAGTCTAACCATGTGAATATGTGATCTGAAGTCAAACATGGGAAGACACCGTCTGATTACTAGCCAATGATGTGAGACATTAACAGATGCGAGAGAAACCACCGATAATGATAATGATCCTCAAGGTACTGCAATACATTCTGCATGGTGTGAATGGATTATTTGATATTGAACACCATACAAAGTCTTTTGGTCGAAGGCCATTGATGTCAACCTATATTTAGAAGCGAGAAACTTGTCATTTATGTATGCAAGTCTCAAGGTACTGGAAGGGTGTTTCTAAATCAAGTTTTTGGATAATGAGCTGATGTCGACAAGAAGTGACTCATCATAGCAAGGCCTTCATGCATCCCAAATCAACGTCATGAAACGATTTTAATAATTTTAGAGACAAAATTTGACTGATGATGCAAGGTTCAGGAATGGCGGTCATGAAAATGAAGGTTTATGCAATTACAAAGGATGAATTTTAACTGAATGACTAAATCTCTTGAAGATGTCGGTGACAATGAAACGAATTGGTAGCATTGACCCAAAACAAAGTGATGGATGGTATGATAGACCAATGGTATCATAACCACCAAGATGATAATCCAACCCAAGCAGTCATGGTGATGACGTGAAAGTGTCATGTTCAAGAGTGACCTACAACCAAAAGTAGTTTACCCCTTTTTCCATTTCTCACCAGTCATTGCTAACCAAAACCTCTTTATTTTTTATCAAGCTTGAGGAGGATAACATATGCTTGTTTTATAATTCCACCCTTTCGGTGAATCCATCGCTATTTGATGTTTTAACGACTTTAACAACAAAGATAACTCGGTCCTTTTCATGTTTAGAGAGTTTGAAAATGGATGAAAAGAAAACCCCACAAGCTCTTTTCTGTAGATTTGTCTCTCAAGCCCGAAAAAGCGTAAAACAAAATGAGAGAGAACCTATTAACCATGTTTGATCAAAATGTTCCCTTTTCATAAAGAATCTATCTCAGCCCAAAAAAGAGTTAAAATTATACTGAGTAGACATCATTTCCAATCTATTAATGAACTAAAAAGGACAAGTGCTCGACAATATTTTCATATTTAGAGAGTCTAAAAAGAGCTTAAAGTGGACTCCAAAGGGGTTCCTTTTTCAATGTTTACCAGAGCTTGAAAAAGAGATAAAAGTATGCTCAGTGGTCAAAGATGCAATTTACAACAGAGCACATCAAATTCTATAATTAAGCTGTAAAACCTCCCTAAAACACCACCAAATGGATTAAGCATACCTGTTTCATTAGTAAAAATAGGTAAATACTAATGTTCATTTGATTAATGAACATGAAATAAACATAAAACAAGTTTTTACCATGTCATTTTCACCATTTGATATTTACCATTCAACTTTGTCCTATGGGCTAGTTTTTTACCTCGAACTTCAACAGGTTATTTCAAGAGATTCTGTGGATGATTTCTCATGTCATCTAGACCAGGTAGAAGATCTACCCCCCCTCTTCCTTTCTATGTCATTCTTTTACTGTGTCATCCAAGTTTTATGGTTTTTTTGGCCTCTTGAGTTTGATTTTTCACCCTAGGATCAGAGCATGCTTTCATGTCAAAAATTGCGCTGAAGAGCACCCAGATAGAAGGTTTCCTACTCTGCAGCACACTTTTTTATTTCCTGTGCTACGGTGGGCAAGTTTCCCAAATTGGTTTCACCTGTTTGCTCCAAAATTTGTCCTATTTTTTGCATGGAAAGGATCCTAAGTAAGCTTATGCTTTGATTTTAGGCTTTCATCGAATTAGAATGACTACTACTTAGCGAGAAAGAGAGCATGAATAAGAAGACATGATTTCCCTAAATAATTTGGGTAGATTTGAGGCCCTCAAAAACTGTGGGTTACTCAAATAATTCAGGTTGTCCGAAATGAGGAAACAAATAGAACTATTGTAGCTCCTTGTTCATGCATGGGATCCGATAGATCAGGCTTTTCACATAGGGGAGAAAGTGTTCCCTAGTATGATCGATGATGTTTACTTTCTTATCGGACTGTCGGGGCGAGTTGCCCCCATCTCACTTTCAAGATTTTCCCATGGAGGTGAATCGATGAGAGATTATATTCGATAGTTTGGTTGGCCAGGTACACATCCTAGCAAGGATGGGAAAATAAACATCAAGAATGTAAGTGATTTTACTTTTAGAACTATCCTTTTCACTATCACAAACTTGGCTGGCAGTGTGACCCTTCGTCTGGTGAATAGATCCTATATGCAGTATGCACTAGAGTGTCTTGAGCCAAAAGTATTCAACTGGTGTGAGGCAGTGCTTTCTTCACTAAAAGAACAACTGACCAAGGTAAAAAGTGGAAACAGAAAGAATTTTAGGTATGGTTTGATCTTCATTTATTTTGCCTTAGAAAGAATTCCATTGATGCAACCACAACACATAATAATGGGTGTAGCTGTTCCTAGACATCCACGGATGCAAAGGTGGGTCGAATTGATGGCTCGACATCCAGGAAAATCAAAAATCATTTTTTCTGCTACATTCTTCAGTTGGCTCGATTAAAAACACATTGTTTTCAAAGAGCATCCATACTTAGGGATGGATTTTCTTGGAGATATAGATTTTATTTTACCAGTGGGCATTGAATGGGCTACTGTAGCTAAATATTTGACCAATTTGTTTTTTATTTTTAGTTTCTACATGTTTTTGTGTTTTGATGATCCAAGACTTAAACTAAAATCGTTTTCATGCTTGGAGATGTGGGTATTGTTTGAACTATGAGGCACCAATAGGAAGCAGGTGGGACTACGAGGAGAAATATTGGGAGAGAGGTCCTCTAGGATTTGGATTTGGCCAAGACCTTGACAGAGTTGCAGGATCATGTGAAGGGAATAACACTTGGTATTGCAGATGTTCAAATCGAGGAGTTACCTATGAGGCTGCAATGCTATACTATTGGTGTTCTAGGCCATTGGATACAGCTCTTGCGTAGGATAGCTTAGGCTGTGGCCTGTTATCATGAGCATCACTAGGTCTACTTAGGATGCTTTTGCATGCATTTTGAGTTTTTAGGTTAGATGACCAAACGTGTCTTGGACACAAATCTTGTAAAAACTTTTAAAACATCTATCTATTTTGCTTTCAGAGTTTTTATATGTATGGCTATATGCCATCCTATTCAAGTAATGATGTGAATTGAAAATTTGACTTTTACATATGTCGCAAATGTCGATTTAACACATATTTTGCTAATGAGTCGGTTAATGTATTAAAGCTTCTAGAAATATGTTGATATTGAATGTACTCAAAATTTCTCTCCAAAATATGAACTCTAAGGAACATACGAAGAATTGTTGGATTTCAGATAGTATAAATGTTTCTTAGTTGTAGTACAATGAGTTGTGTAGGCCTAATTATGATTCAATAGATGCCAAGTGAAATGGCTTCAGATAGAAGTTCGATCAACTCTCTATACCCAACAATATTGTTCGTCGATCGACCAAAACAAATCCCTTGACAACTCACTAACTCGCCTCTTGGAGGAAAAATGGCTCATGCTGTAGAAGATAGGTTCTGCATACTACGACTAACACCATCGGTGTAAACAATAAATGGTTCCAAAGGTTCTGACATCTGCAACAAATGCAAAGTGGATTACTTAACCACAAAAAGACTCTAAAGGACACACTGAAACACACACATGCAATTGAAGTGTATATAAAATCATTTTTACTACACTCAATTATACATAGTAATGTTTGAGATATAGTCCATTTCAGGGCTGTGACAATGGCATTCCATCATAGTCAGCCAACTCATAGGATCCTTTTGCCAAAACGTGCTTGAAAATATAAGGATCCATCCAAAGCAGTTCAAATTTCCCTGCTCCAAGTTTATCAGCTTCCTGACCGTAAAGCAAGACCAGGTCTCCTTCGGAGAAAAGGTGATGCTTGACATTTCTATCATATTGTGCTTTGATTCATTTCTTGTACGCTTTGTTAGCCAATGCGGCTTCACAAAGGGTTTCATTGACATGGATAAGTTCTAAGAAACATGCTTCTTCTTTAGAAGTGTTGGATAACAGGTCAATCATGAGTTTGAGAGATGAAACTTCACATTGTATCAACAAGATTACCTCCAAACCATACACCAATTGAAAAGGTGTGAATCCAGTTGCATTTCTCACCGAGGTTCGATATGCCCATAAGGCAGAGTACAAGATTAAATGCCAGTTTCATTTATGAACCCCTATCATTATTTGAAGCATTCACTTTTTGACTTTGTTGATGGCCTCAAATTTTCCATTCACTTTCATGTAATACAGAGTAGAACTATCATGCAAAAGTCCTAACTTGGCAGTTAGCTCACTCATCATGTGATTGTGAAAATGCAACCCATGATCTATAACTATAGCCTGTGGTACACCGAACTAGGCAACCACATGGTTAAAAAGGAAAAGAGCAGTCGTTTTGCTATTGTTGTTTAATGTTGGCATCGCCTTGGCCTATTTGGTAAAATAGTCAAAGGCGACTATAATGTACCCATGCCCCCCAGTTGGGGTGGGGCTACATGTCATAAAGTCAATTCTCCATTTGACGAATGGTCCAACAACGATAACAGGATGCAATGGTGCAGGTGGTAATCTAGCTTTATGGTCATAGATCTGGCATGAGCGGTAGCTTATGGAAACAATTACGCAATCATTGAATATACTAGGCCAGAGGTAACCAGCACGGAGAATTCTCTGTGTGGTTGCATAACGAAATAAGTTTCTACCACAAGCAGCTGAATGGAAATCATTCAAAACTTTCTCGGCTTCCTCATGAGTGAGGCACCTTTGTAAAATCATATCGATACCATGATAGTAAAGAGTGTTGCCAACGATAAGATAATATTTGGCTCGGTATCAGATACGTTGTTGTTACAAGCGAGAGGTATCTAGCCAGAAAGTTTGGGTCTGGAGATAAGTTACTATATCTGCATACGACACGTCAAATGATGAAATGAGGAACAAAGACTCATCAAGAATCATAGAAAATTTTAGGGGCGAATGTTCACCCTTTGGCGAAATTAAGGGGTTTTAAATTTTTAGTGGGCGAATATTTTGTATCATAGTACATTTTTACAAATCACCTCAAATAGCCCACCTTATTTTAAGGGAGAGGGTAAAAAAGGTAAATCTAGCCCTTGAAATTAGGAGTTACAACCTTCCATTCGCTCATTTTCAAGAATAGGTTTTATTTAAGTGAATCCATTCGCCCATTTTCAAGAATAGGTTTTATTTAAGTGAATCCTATGATACCATATTTATAAAAGAGGTATGGTGAATTAATAAAAATATAAATAAATGAAAAGTATGGTAAATAAATAAAACATTTTTTATATTTACTCCATAAGTCACCTTACATACATGCAAAGGTGTAAAAAAATAAAAATATAAGTAAAGTGGAGATATGGTAAATAAATAAAACGTCCTTTTATACTTACTCAAAAGGTATGGTAAATCAATAAAAATATAAATAAACTAGACGTATGGTAAATAAATAAAACTTCTTTTTATATTTAGTCCATAACCCTAGTTCTATTTATGTAGGCTCAAGAAAGAGGTATTATTTAAGTTAATCCTATGGGCCAAATACCATATTTGTAAAAGAGGTATGGTAAATTAATAAAAATACAAATAAATGAGAGGTATACTAAACAAATAAAACATTTTTTTTATATTCATAAGTCACCTTATATTTATGAACACTCAAAAATGTGTTATATTTAGGTAAAACCTAAGGGCAAAATAATATGGGACAAATACCATGGACTAGATTGTTATTAATATCATGCAAAAAAACATTATTAACCCTAATATTAGTATTAATAAAAATAAAAATGGCGCATGGTATTCACCAAAATGGCACATGGTATTGACCCATGGTATTCACCTATAATGTAGCCTATTTAAATGGGGGAATTAAACCAGCATAGATCCATCTTTACTCTGGATCTACTAACCTCCGAGAGGTATCAAATATCATGATATGCAAACTAGCATAGAGTGAAAAAATGTTTGATCCCTCTCGGGGCTTGGTGGATCAAAGTAAAAATGGATGTTGTAATTTAATGTATGTTAAACATTTTAGCTTGGTTAAAATTAAAAAAAAATAGAAATCAACTATTAATTTTATTAATTTTTATAAATTACTAATAGTAATTTTTAAGCTCCAGGTTGATGATAACCCATGGTAATACCAAGATCTTACAAGGTTTTATAATTGAGTAAAATATTCGCCATGTCTGGTGAGAGTTTCACCAAAAAATTATATATACATATTATATTATTGATAAAATCGCCTTCCATTTTTCCCATATACCATGGAGATTCACCCATTTATTATACTTATAAATTTAGGGGGCGTTCTTAAAATTTTCCCTGTCAAGAATTGAAGGTTCTAATGTCAAATTGATAGAAATCGAGGGAAGGTCGCAAAGTAGCTCGACGAAAACTATAGATTTCTTTAATTTGGACTTGATGAATTCTAGGCTAAACTCCCACAAAATGACTATCCATTTTGAGAATTCCCCCGCCCCCCCCCAACAATTGGTGTGACAAAATATATGTCATAGGGTTGTAATTTGAAATGACAGTGGTCTTCCAGAGTAGGATATATTGGTGAAATCTCTGTACAACATGAAAAACTGCCAAAGCTAGTTTCACAACATAAGAGTACTTACTTTATGTATCATTGAGATTGTGACTCAAATAATATATTAGACGTTCAATCCCATTTTCTTCTTGGACTAAAACCATTCCAATGGTTGTTTCCGTAGTGGCGAGATACATGAAGTAGTTGTTTTGATAATTCAGGGAATACATTAAAGAGGCTCTAATCAAGGTACCTTTAAGAGCATCAAAGGAAGCTTGTGCAACCTAATCCCAATGGAAGGGTATCAACTTTTTCAATAAATGAGTAAATCCTTTAGCCAATTCAGCATAATTGGGAATGAACCTCCTCATAAAGTTAGCCTTCCCTCAGAGTCACTGTAGATGTATTAGATTTAAAGGTGGCCTGAACCTTAAATGGATTGAGTCAAATTCCCTCCTTAGAGACTACAAAACCAAGAAAACGACCTGAACCAACACAAAACACACATTTGTGTGTATTGAGTCATATTTTGTAGTGTGGGCACCATAAAAATATAGCTCTGAAATGTTGTGGGTGATCAATATGATTTCATGAATGAGTAAGTAAATCATCAAGGTAAGGTTGATCAATATGTTTAATTTCATGGAAGGTATAATTCAGTGCCCTTTGAAATGTTTCCCCTACGTTCTTCAAACCAAATGGGAGTATCTGATAGGAAAATGCGCCCCATGGACAAATAAAAGTAGTTTTAGATTGGTCCTCTCGGTAGATATTGATTTGATTGTAGCCAGGAAATCCATCCATAAATCAGAATATTTCGCATTCGGCACATTCATCAATAATCAATTGATAAAGGATTTGGATAGTTTTCCTTTGGACAAGCTTGATTTACATCCGTATAATCAACGCATACTCATATTGTCCCTTGTTTCTTCATGTCAGGAACAATATTCGAAACACAATTAGTAATAGGAACATGGTAAATGAAACCAACATGCAAAAGCCTTTCAACTTTTTCCTTAATGGCAGCAACCATCTTTGGATGAATAGGTCAGAGGCACTGTCATACTGGTTTGACATTAGGATACATTTTGATTTCATGTTCAACTATACTAGAATCTATACCCGGCATCTCCTCGTATGACCCGAAATTCATGAAAGAGAGCATGATAAATATCAAGTTCTGATGGAGAACAAGATTTTCCAACATGAATGTTTTCTACAACACTAGGTTTGGTCGAAATATTGATAGAAATGGTCTCTTCACTATTTGATAGGTTTTGCTCGGAATCTATTGTATCTATGAAAAAATAATTCAAAAGGAAATCAACAACTGAAGGGTGATTAAGTTCATTTGAATAATCTTTGATGTGATCTGGAAGATGGGAATGATGATGATAATCCTCCCATGGTTCTCCTTCCATCATCATTGATTAGAAGATTCCTTCATTAGTAGAATATATACGTGAAAAAGGATCGGAAGAAGTACCCAATTCTAATGAACGATCTACCCATACAATTGATGAAAATGGATTTGTATTTTCCTCGCAAGCCACAAATATTTATTGCTATGCTAGCTCAAGAGGGCTTACTGGCATGATTTCAGAATTACTATCAACTTCAAAACTATTGGTAATCTTCCTTGAGTCAGATGATGTGGAAGATATCATGTTGCGAGTCTCTACATTTTCCACTTCCGCCAATTTTGATGGTAGTGGTAGTGGAAAAGCACCCATTAGGTAAGAGACTTTAAAGAGACCTACACCAATGTTTTGGAGAGATAGTGGGGGTCTGTGTACCAAAGGAATTCTTCCAGTAACCTGTGAACTAGAGGCGAAGAAGGAGAGTTGGTCGATAAATGTGATTCCACCTTTATGAGGAAATGAAATCATTCAAAAATATGTTGAAACCACAATAGTCATAGCATAAACCCATGGTCTTCCTAGAAAAATGTTGTAGTAAAGGGGTCCGTCAACTACCTAAACTTCAACAGTTACCATTTTGCCCCCTAGTTTGATCTGCAGATTACTCAATATTTCACAAGGCGTATATGTACGCCTGTTAAAAGATTTTAATGTTGTTGGTGAACGTGATAAAGGAGGTGAACCAAGTGTTTTCCAACAACTCATCAACATTATACCAGTAGATGCCCCTTCGTTAATAATAGTTCGATGAACAAGTTTATTGAGAGTGTTTATTTGAATTAGAAATGCTAATTGTGCTCGTAACTATGGTTTATAATTCGGATGGTTGAAAACCAGAAGATTGGAATTAGTTTAATCGATTCCACCAATTGTTGACAATAAATCCTACTTTTGGGAGGGATAGTTCTACAACACCTCAAGTGTAGACATATTAGAAGGTGACTGAGACAAATCTTCTACTATGTTATAATTATGTGTTGCTTGAGCTCGAGGGTTAAATGTTGATTTGTGTATAATTCCCTTAGGTGCTTTAATTATTAATTCTAGTGCAATAGGTGGTGGAATAAGATCATTCAAAGCTGTAGTCGAAGGGTTAGGTCGATCAGTTTGGTTATTTGATGATGGTGACTAATTTCCATAATCTTTACTTTAGGTTGACACCAAAACATTGTCTTTTGGCTTAGAGGTAGATAGCATAAGAACTTGGGAAGTAGAAGCTTGGTCTATAGCAACCATTTTTGTCTTCGGTTTTGGAAAAGGATCAGTCAATACTATAGATGTATTAGAAGTTTTCAAAAGCTTTGAGACTTTGGAGCTATGTAGACAATCTCACATAAAATGCTCATCATTACAAATCAAACACGAGTAACGAGGTTTCCTTGGTGAAGAAGAGGAATGAGATGATTTCTCTTGAGGGGAGTTATTGCTTTTCTTCTTGTTTTTCCCTTTTTTCTTACCTCCTAGTTGCTTTTCATAATTTCCCTTTTCAGATGATGTGGAATTTATTTCGGAAGTAAGAGTGTTATTACGTACATTTGCAGTTTGATTAGTAATTGAAAGTGTTTGACCAGATGGTCTACCTACCATTTGTGTGCTTAAATAACTAATCACATCATCGCTGACACGAGAGTCCTTACTCGATGGTGGAGGAACAATGAAAGCTGGTCAGGGTGCATTCAGGATCTTGTCATAAAGCATGTTGGATTGTGTATAAATCAAATCCAAATATTGGGCATGAGAAATTACTTTCTCTTCTATGAAAACTCCACCTTTTGCCACATCCTTAGTGATAAATGGCAGTAAGGATTTTATAAACTACTAATCTAGAAGCTGATTAGGAACATAAATTTTAACCATCTGACAATGATGGGTCCATTCATGAATATGATCAGAGATATGAGTCGCAGTAGTCTTTTTAAAGTTGGTTAATTGTTCCATTACAGTCTCATATCATATGGGTAGCTGAAAGTGGGTTAAAAACGTGGTAGCTGAGGCAGTGAAGTTATCGAAAGAAGCTCATGGTAACTCGATGTACCATTTCGTAGTCAGACCAGTAAGCATTATTTGGAAATGATGAAGCCTAACAGAATCATCATTCAAGGAGTTTGATGAACACCATAAATGAAAAGTCATGACATGGTTGGATGGGCCTTCTCTAGCATTTCCATTGAATTTCAAAATATCGGAAGGTAACTTATGAGGAATCACCAGCCACCAAGGTGCATAAATAATTGGGTTATTGGTGAGTTGATTTAGATCTAGTAACTCAAGTGTCACAATGAAAGGAAACTATCTATTGAGGTCAGGCTGAGCATATCCAGGGTAAGATGGAATTGGTTGGGCAATGGACCTTTGCATACCACCATAAGTCATTTGTTGCTGGTAACCTTGACATGGGTAAGTTTTTTGAGAAAACTCGATGTAAGGTTGTTGTTGTTGTGCACTAAGGTAAATTTGTTGTTATCCAAACCCAACATAGGCTTATTGACCAGGGCCTGGATAAAATTGCTGCTGACCAAACCCAGCTTGAAATTGTTGTCCAAGTCCAGGTTGAGGTTGGTATTGCTGGAATTGTTGTTGGTATTGGGGCTGCCAAGGCTATTGAAGCAATTGTTGTTGTTGTTGGTACAATCGTTGTTGGTTTAACAATTGTTGTTTCCGACAAATGTAAGGGTGACTAGGTTCTGAATACACTAAACTAGTGTAAGTCTATGTCATTCCAATAAATGGTAAACTAGCCTGAAGTTGTTGGACTCAAGACACAAGTGGTTTTTGTAAAACTACCTGAGAAGGCCGAATTTGTATAACTAAAACTTGGGGGTCTGAGGTTGAAGGGCCAGCTTACATAGGTTGCGGTACAAAAATGCAGGCTTGTGACTATGGCACAATTGTAACGAAAGGTGTTGTAGGTGTGGATGAGACAGGTTGCATAGCTTGTGACGGATACACAAGCCTAGGTTGAATGGGCATGGTTGGCTACCACTGACACACAGTCATTCGAGACTGACCTAAAGACGATGACATACCGACATATGGTTGCCCCCAGAATATGGAGGATAAGTAGAATATGCATATTTTCTCCATATGGGGGTAGTCCAGTGTTAAGTGGATATAGAGGATGTTAACCAAATGGCTTGATGTGAACTTGATGGGTTTAACTATTTGGTACCTATAAATGAGGAACCATAAAAAATTCCAGTTGAATACATTGGTGAAGACAAAGGGTTAGAAGCAACACCTGAGTGGGTTCCAGATAACGATTGGTAATGCGATGGGATGGATGGAACACCATACAAGTGTGACTCTAGTGTCATAGTAAACATCAAAGAGGTTGCGACAAAAGATTCTGCCGTAGTCATAACAGATGGTACGATTTGAGATGTTGACTCTGCCATAGTCAAATGTCCAAATAAGTTTCCTAATGAATCAATGGGTGTCTGAAAGTAATCAAGATAAAAAGGAGCAGTGAAATGAGGAGTATGAGGATACAGAAAAAGTCCAATTCCAAAATGAAATGGAGTTCTAGGTGATTATGCCTTAGGTTCCTTTTCTATTGAAATTAAACCAAGTAAAATAATTTCACCATCTCTCTCGTAGTAAATTTTTGGTTGTTGCTGAGGTAAAGAGTAGGTATTGGCAGTTACAGATGTCTGAGGATCTACCAGTCTATCTTCTTTCGGTAAGGTAACAACTTCTGATTGTTCCACCTTGAGATCCAAATGTTTTGGTAAAAGAAAAACTTCAGGTTGGGCTTCGTGAAAACCTTCTAGTTTAGAAGTAACCTCTGATTGAATAGTGATGGGTTTATGATCTAGTTCTAGTTGAACATATTCAGGCTCATAAGTAATTTTTCTTGGACAACTTTGGATTAAGAATCAACTTATTGTTGAACAACTTGGGTTACCGTTTCAGTAGATTCAACTCTAGTTTCCTCAGGTAACTGTGGGGATTCCACTTCAGTAACATATGAACTAGTAACCATAGGATTAATTGGGGTCACAGTACTTACTGGTATTGGTGTTTCTGGTAATTTAGATGAAGAACTAGATACTTGTGAAGTACTGGATCCAGTCAAATGAGATTGCTTTGACTGAATAGGTGTAGCTTTGGGCGGCAAAGGGGGTTTACTCGCTGCTATCTATGAACGATAGGGTAAGGGTTGATTCTCATCGCCAATTGCTAATTGATTTTATTACAAAAAAGAAATAAACAAAAAGTGGTAAGCTAGGCAAAATGTTTACCAAGCAACTGTGAACTGCAGAATACCTCCTGGCGAGCCAAGAAATAGGGATAAGAAATCTCCTCAAATACTATGTTCGGATTATCACAGTGTACAAGGTGGCCGACTCAGTTACCTAAGGATGGATAGCAACCTAGTGTTGTGCTCCCATATATACCTAAAAGTAAATGGAGGCCCAATCCATATTAGTGTTGTCTAATGTAAAACTACACATTGAGAGCATTCCCATATACTTTACATATTGTAACACTGCCCTATATACCCGAAGGTACGTGGACGAGCTACGATATACTCACATATGTGGAATGAGATATCACACTCGAGATGCATTGCAGACAAGTTAGTGACAACTGTTATGTTTTATGATGTCGAAACACGTCTCTAGCCTAGAACCTCTAAATGTTTTGCATTAGATGACAATGCTCCATTAGGTAAATTGATGTTAATTTTAAGTTGATCTTGATTACAAATTTTTCTTTCAAGTTTCACCACGTGATGTATTTTCAATTCCTACAATGCACCTAACATGATAAGTATTCTTTCATTCAATTTAATAATGAAAATATTAGCTAGCAGGGATAGAGTAATCATATTTCTTTCAATCAAAGAGCAAAGAGCATAATCTAATACAATTTCCCTAAACTATTCCTATGAGCACACACAAAATTTTTCAATAAATGACGCAAGTTTTTATTTTCGATTCCCTTAATGTTATAATGAACAAAAAATAAAACTAATGTAAATACAATCAATCAATCTTTAACAAGTACGAAGGGTTTACGACAGTTCTGTTTCGAAGGAAAAGAAGACTTTTACGACACTTTCTTTCAAATAAAGATTAATCGACTATAATTTGAATTTGAATATGAATCAATAATGACAAAGAAATCATTTAAGAAACATTAATCGATCAAGTCAAAGTAGGGCTAGCAAAGGGGATTCAATGTTGATTTCAGAGACATGACATTCATTGGTAATTCAGAAGCAATCAAACAGAAGAAATTTGGTGAAAAACCCTATCCAAAGGTGGCAAAACCCAAGGAGTATCAAGACAACCCTGAATGGGAGATAGTGCACTTCAGAGCATTGTCACTAAGCCAAGGGTGATCTGGAGCACACTGTGTCCCTCACAAGCCTGCGCTAGTGACAATAAGCTATTTCAAGAGGTAACTAAACACAAATTTTGACCAAAATTCACTTCAATAAGAATGAAATACAATCAACGAGAAGGAGTATGGTTAGTTAGAGTGTTCTAGGATGTGATAAGCTACATGGAACAAGGATGGTTCCCCAGTATGGTTAGCAATTTGTTACGAAGAATTTGGTATCTACTAATAAATACTATTTCCCTAGATAGTAGCTATATCTAGAGCAATAGTTTAAAGCACTTTAACCTTTCTCTATAAAAAATAGATAAGACAAAGAGAATGAGACAAACTACTTGTACTTTTCTTTCCTCTTGTGTCCTTTGTATCGATATTGTCGCTCCCTCTTGTACTTAACATGTTTGAGGAGTACCTGTAAACATCAACAGAAGACAAAGAATTGATCAAGGCAAGAGATCTATTAATTATAAGTAAATGGAATCAGATACATTGACACATATAAGCATCACATATCAAGATAATCATATGGAAAAAGGTACAAATACTTTATTGAATAGAAGGAAGAATTACAAACATGAAGCCTGATTCAAAGTCACTCCTCCAGCTTTGGTTCCATCCATATCACATCATAAGCATGAAAATCTGGAAACATAATGACACTTACAATAGTTCCAATTCTCAAACTGACATTATCTACTTACAATCATCAAAGACCAACCCATTGATCACTTACATGAGTGGTCAATTTAGAGGAAGATGGAGGAGGTTTTGTCATCAATGAAGGTATTGAATGGCCTTCCATACTTAGAATTAGTTCCATGGAGGAAGGGATGAGAGGATAGGATGTATATAACTCATTCCTCATCCATTTTCAGGCTAATAGGAGATGATAAGTGTGGGAATCATCTAAAAGGCTATAGAAGATAAGAATATTCCCCAAATCCTCTGTGAATTTCGATCAAAATCACCGAGTCCAGGTCAAAGGGGGCCTAAGTGCTCTGCAGAGCACCCTGGGATGGACTCAACTACTTTGCAGCACACCATTTCATGGGCCTAACTGCATTGGTCCCTCTAGAGATGATTTCAGGATGTCTTTAGGCCATGAAACTGTTTGGGATGGAGACATTGAAAAGGTTGACTTGTTTAGGTCATGTAGCAACTAAAACTAGGGTTTGATGAGCCCTAAAACACTAATCTGGATGATGGGAGTGATGTGCCCAAATGGATCTGTAACAATTGTGTATAAGATATTCGAGTGAAGCAAGGTTAAAATATGGAATGGAAGATGATGCCAACTCACTTATTGTAGAAGGAGAAAGAATATATGTGGAATTAGGAGGAATGAACACATCAAAAAATCAATTGGTAGATATTGTAAAGAGTCTATAGCAAGAGTTAGTTTATCTCAGAACTAGTAATGAGTGATTGTTGAAGGAATGTGAAGAACGAGAAAGGCTGATTAGAGATCTGTATGAAAAGTCGAGTCCGAAGATGTTAGAGGCAAGAGATGAGGGATGAAAAATAGAACTCTTGGAAAGAAAACATATTGTGTCTGAAACATAAATGTCTAAATTTGGGGATGATTCAGACAAGACTTATCCAAAAACCTCGAAAAGGAAGAAGAAATTGGAGCTGCAACCAGAGTTCAGAAAAATAAAACCCCCTACCTCTGATGGGGAAAAGAAGGAGGATGAAAAAGGATGGATCCTAAAAACGACAAAGTAATTCCAAGTTTATGAGTATGTGATAAATTGGAAGGCCATATTGGCCATTTATTAGCTACAAGGAAAAGCTACTCTCCAATTGGAAGAGGTAAAAAGTCTGCATACGTTGGAAGAAAACAGTGGTTCCCCGAAGGAATTCCAAAAGCAATTCAAGTCAATATACCTAAGTGAAACATATTATGATGACTGTAAAAATGAGTTTCGTGAGATAGCACTAGGATAATTAACTATGGACACGTTATGGCTAAATTAAAAAATTTACTGTGGTATGTTCCTTATATTAGGGAAGAGAAAGCCAAGGTGTCGAGGTCTTTGAACTTCCTACCAGTCCCTTGCAAGGAGAGGATTTAGCTCGCAAATCCTAAAATAATGGATGAAGTTGCAAGAAAGGAAAGGTTGTGTTATCAACAATTTAAGAATTGGTGAGAAGGCTCAAAACCTTGGCAAGGTAAGGACATAAACAAATCTTCAATGGGGTCAAAAATATGGAAACCTTCTTATCTTAAAATTTTTGGAAAGGACCACCTATGGAAGAAATTTAGTAAACGAAATTAAACCTAGCCAGAATAATCTCAAACTGGATCCAAGCCCATGGATTTGAATAATGAGAAGATAGGTGGGGTCGAAGGGAGAGAACCACTAAAATGTTGGGGGTGTGGGGAACATCATTTGTGAAGGGAGTGTTCGCATAATTCTTGGTCCATTCAAAATATCCATATTATTCAGGAGGAACAAAAGTGAATGATATTGCCCGAAACATTCCCAGAATAATGGAAGAAATGGACAAACGACAAGTGGAGCATCAATCAAATATGTTCGAAGTTGAAGGTACTATTTTAAACCATTATATTTCAGTCTTAATTGATCTCGGGGCTACCTTAAGTTACCTTTGTCAAATTGTGGAAAAATGTAAATTAAAAATTGAAAAGGTGAATACTGCATAGTTTGTATAGGTAGCAATTGGAACCAATGGAAGGGTAACTAGACAAGTGAAATAGTTCCCCATAGATTTAAATGGTTTTTTCATGGAAGAAAATCTAAATATACTCTCCTTAAGCTTCTACGATGTGTTGATAAGCATGGAGTGGTTGGAAAAACATGGAGCTATCATAAATTGTTTAGATAAAATAGTAAGTCGTATAAGTCAAGAGGGAAAAATTCAGTTAATAAAAGGAATACCAAAACCCATATCAGTTAGACAGCTCTTAGCTTTACAGTTGAAATTTTTTCCAGGAAAATGTATCACTTATTTTCAGTGCATGTTGAAACAATTGAGCAAAAAATAGAAAAACAACAGTTATATGGCTTGCACCTCATTAGAGATTTTGAGGGTGCTTTTTAGAAGAGATTCTCAGTTTACCTCCCTATAGAGATATATATTTATGCATTGATCTAGTACTAGGTGAAACTGTAGTATCTGGAACACCTTATAGAATGAGTATTCCTAGATTTCTAGAATTGAAGATACAATTACAAAAACTACGTGATAATGTCAATATTAGACCCAGTGTTTGATCATGGGGGGATCGTGTGTTTTTTGTAAAGACAAAAGAGGGCATATTTTGAATGTCCATTGATTATATTTAATTCAATAATATAATAGTAAGAAATAAATACTTGTTACGCCATAAATGATATGTTGGATCAAGTAAAATGGGAAACCATATTCTCAAAAATTTATTTAATAATCGAATATTACCAACTGAGAATAAAGGAAGAATACATTCATAAGACAACAATTTATTGTGACACCAATTTTGCAATTGCGCTATTCGAGAATTATTTTTTTTCAAAAAAGGACCAAACACATTGACACTAAGTATCATTTTATTAGAGTTGAATAATAATGGAGAAATTGTTTTGCAGTGCTGCAAGTCATAGGAGTAGTTTCCAGGCATCTTCACAAAGACATTGGAAATAGATAATTTTTTCCATCTCAGATATTGTTTGAGAGTAGTGAATTTTGGTCATTGTGATTATGGGAGGTGTTGGAAAATTAATCATAGCCATCACATTATATTATTAACAAAAGGCATTTTCGGAAAGTACACAAGTAGATCAACAAGTAATCTTTTGCAATAGGAAGATTTTTTGTATCGGCTGAAGGAACGTCAAGTTAATGTTTTATAGCCCCAAGAATGTTTATTTGGTAACTATTTACGCATGTTGTTATTGCACAGTAATTGAAACTACATAGAAAATTAATTTATGTAACTATCCACCCATATCTTGTTTTATTTTTTTTCTTGCCATGAAAAATTTAAATTGATCACACATCGTATGAAGTTTCCATATTTTTTAGTTAATGTAACAACAAAATTCTTGCATGTAGTGAAGTTTTTTCAGGGAATTGGAGGTCTTTAGACCCGATAAGAGAATTAGAGGATATTTTTTCTTGTGTGATATAGTCTATTACAACACATAACCTAGAGTATTTATGGTGTATAAAATTTATGTTTTTCATAGCAATGAATGAGCTGAAGTCTTAGTTTTTGTTTTATAATTGTTTTTCCCCATAAAATCTTAATATGAAGTATTTTAGTTGGACACTCCATCAGAGAGTGATTTTCTAGTGTTTTCACACAATACTCTATTTTGCTTTGTTTTACAACATTTTTTTACTTTGAGTTATTTGATGTGTTGTTTCTTCATAAACATTTTTGGGTTTTACACTCTCCCTAAAAAATAAACAGTGTTGGCATGGTAGCATCGGTGTGCAAAGGTGACAACATTTTAGGGTTTCTTCCATTTGTTGAAGACCACCTTTTATGTGAATAAATCATCTCATCAAAAACTATAAGATTCATTTTGTAGAGGTAATCCAAAAGGGAAGGATTCGAACTGCGAAAGTATGACTTCTATACATTTTGTTTTCAATACAAAAATAGGAAGATATGTACATTTTCATTTGTTGTGGTGTGTGGAGTAGCTATGTGGAATGTAGAATGCAAAAACCTTTGCATTTTATAAAATCATTGACACAACTCCACACCGTCGAACACCTTTGCCCCTATACACACCTCTTCTTACATCATCATACAATATTTTTCTCAATCCATCACAATAATACTTAAACAAGGATAAAGGTTTTGATAAATTTAAACATTGTTTGCTTAGCATTTATCCATCACTATTTTAGAGATAGTTGATGAAATATGAACATAAAATTTAAAATAAATATCAGTGTTGACATTTATGAAGCCCGTAAATCTAGAGAATGTGCAAAGAAATAATATAGTAGGAATGAAACGAAAGTCTGGATATCTCTGATTGAGATTTGAACTCTATGTTTATCCTAATGTGCTTCCCTGGTCTGATCGGGATTTGAAATCAAGACCTTCATTAAACTATAACCATTTTCTGGAGTTTGTAGGTGCGGATGAAGCTTTCATTCTACTTCCTCTATAAATTTTCACAATGGTTATAGTTTAATTAAATAATTATTGTGTGCAAAGGTGTAGAGGAATTGGAATGAAAAATTCCTCCGCACCACCATGCTTCACACAGAGGTTATATTTTGATGGTATCCTTGAGTTAAAATCTCAATGTTTTCTCAAAAGTAAAATAACCAAGGTTCCAAATAAATGGTTTTTCTTCCTATGTGCTTGTTTGGTTCTAATGCAATCAATTCGAACCACAAATCCCTTATCTATCCATCAGGGTAGGTCATGAACTCGTTCATAATAATTACTTTATGAATTAGTAGATAGTACCCTAAGCCAACCACATGATATTCGTTTATTCTTAGGAATTGGGCAGTTTGAGGGAGCTTCCTCACCTAAGGTAGAGGTTTGTGGTTTGGTAAAACATCCCACTCAATGGTATATAGAGCTCAAGTAATGTTTCCCCAAGAATTCTTAGTCCCATCACACGTCCATGACAACTCATCATCCATATCCCCTTAACAAATTTCCTTATGTGACATCAATTTAATATACTGAGACCACTCCTCTACTAAAGCTCAACTAAGCACCCACCCGACCCTCATTAACGTGATTTAACCATCATAGTTGCGTCGTTCTAATATTCCTCACAGATTGGAAAAATCACGTCTTATACATCAAATTGCATATTACGTTGTGCAGATGATGTGTCAATTATTTGATTTGACTTAACATTATTAAAATACATTTCATATTTTTTCATTTGAAATTTTCCCTGTTTTAAGGGACACTCCCTACATTTTTGGGTTTATGGGAAGGATGTGATACTTTTGCAAATTTGGAAGTGTATGATTTACATGGATTCTAAGGTAACTTTTCCACCTTCAGGATAGATTGTGCATTTGTTGTGTGGATCATCTTTTGAATTATTGCCCCTTTCCCCTAACCATATGGAATTATAAAGAATTCATCACCTATGTCGTGTCTTTCCTGGTCAGATCATAGAGGCACCTATTAATAGTGTTGGAAATCTATCAACCAAGTGGTGTCCCTAACCTGAAGTCCCAATTAGACCTCACATTTTTTGGTGTAGGATCTCGATCCATAATATCGGCCCGGTTGGCATATATCTCAAAGATATTCTTTGGGTCTAACTATCAACACGAGAGGGGGATACAATGGTATCTTTGAAAAGCGAGGAGGTGTGTTTGGTGAGTGTTTATTTGTAAATGTGTCAAAGTTCTTATACTATGGAGAGGGGAGAAAATTGAGCCTCTAAGTGAGAGGTAGTAGTACCACCGAAGAAGAGACACACATGAACCAGAAGGATCCATCTAACATCTAGTGAAATAGTCCACAAAGAATGTGACGGTCATTACAACCAACACATGAAGAAAAATTTATCTAATATCTTGCAGAATAGTCCACAAGGATGGGAAAACAATAACTACAATTACAACACATTCTCAATAAGTTAAGTACTAAAATAATCGGAAGAGTTCAATTATCTTAACACATGTGAAAGGAAACATGAAATATACAAGAATTCATAATTCATGCATGAATAACATGTTGGCCTTGAAGTCTTTTTTCATTAAAGAAAAGTTACAAGACACATGTTTACAATGTACATTAGTAGCTCTAGTAGTGGAACATTAGAGCCACTCCTTGCTCCTCAAAGAACTAGCTCATCTCTCTAATGCCTTGTGGGAGGAGCCAAGGTGAAAATTCCCTTGCTTATACAATGAGGGAGTATATATAATTAGTGGATGATGCTTCCCCTCCTTGGGACTCTTTGACTACCCTTGTGATTGTTTGACTTCCTATGACTTTTCAACTTACATAACTCTCCACATTATATATGTTTCTTTTGGACTTCCACTTTATAATGAATACAATATACATGGTCCACAATGATGATGTCACGTATGGAAAATCATGACAAGACATGACATGGCACTGTTGATATGAACTTCTTGAATGATGTGGCAATGTCAAATAATTTTTGCTGCTACGAATGATGTCTTCTTGAGAATTATGTTATCTTCCACCTCCTCATGGCTTGGTAATAGGAATCTTCAGTGATCTCAAGTCTTGCGTTGTGGTCACAATTTGGTGTCCCTTTGCTTTTCCTTGATAGATTAGCTTGCATGCTTAGCTAAAGGAATATACCATTCATGTCCTACTCCTTCATTCCCTTCTTCATCATCTAACCATCTTATGATAAGATACTTGTATCTACAATTT
>APFE030333232.1:0-10421 GCA_000404065.3 Pinus taeda
GTAGAATAATTTCTTCTCAACACACTTATGACCTTTAGTGTATTTGCTATCACAACTGTAACAAAGCCCTTTTGCTCTTTTGTCTTCCAATTGTTGTGGTGTCAACCATATAGGTTGTGGAAGAGTACGGGCAACAACATTTCCATCTTTATAGTTGTGAGTGGTATGCTTCCTGGTTACCATAATGTTGCTTTACATTTTTCTTACTAACTTGAACGCCTTCTCTAATGAATCAGGTTCCCAAAGGCGAACATCATGTTGGATATTATCCCTAAGACCTTATGAACACATCAATCCTATGCTCTTCTGGAATATCTTTTACCTTTATGTTCAATTTTTGGAACTCCTCAATGTGCTCCATTATTGAACCCTTTTGTTTGAGACTTATTAATTGGCTAAAAAAAGTGTTGCTTTTTGTATCCTCATAATGTGCTACCAATTCTTCCATAAAAATTGCCGAAGTGATAAATTGTTTACGAGAGCAAAGCCATTGATACCATACAAACTGATTTGGTTCCAAATATAAAGTTGCAATACGTACCTTTTGTGTGTTTTGCACATTATTGAGATCAAAAATTGCTCCATTTGTAATATCCATGTTGTAGGATCCTTGCCATCAAACTTCCTCATATCGATTTTTGGAATATGGTGGGTTTTTGGTCCAACATTAGAGTTATGAAATCATGATTAATATTTCTTTTGTTCTCATCATGAGTTTCCTTTACTACCCTTTCACCATTAGTAAGCATTTCTTGTAGAAACTTTGTCAAATCTGTCTTCAAGTCTTCCATGCCTGTCTTCAAATCTTCCATTCTTGTCTTCAAATCTATCTTCAAATCATCCATCTTAGCTTCCATTTGATTCACCTTAGCTTCTACGCCTTTCTTTAAACCATCCATCTTAGATTCTGTTACTCTTCGTGCAAGCGACACTTGCTTCACTTGGTCTCGTAATTTTGATATATCATGTTGCATTTCTTCCTCTTCTTCATGAGTCATGCTAGAGAATTCAGGTTGCTTACTCGGTGTTTGCATTTTCTTTCATTGGGGCATCAATTACCGATAATAATTCTTTACTATGCTCTTTGAATTCCTTCAAACTAATTGTTCAAACCAAGCTTATGCAAAAATTTAAAAAATCTATACCTTTTTTCACTTTGTAGGAGCTTGATATTGAATCTGATGTATCTCTGTAATTTCGAATCATCCAGTTTTGAAATTGTGACCTGTAGTAGCCCCCTGCATCCTCTTTCCAATGCCACTAGTCTAATCCAAATTGGATTCTCTAGGGAAGAGTTATGCCAAATCTCCCACAGTGACCAGATTATAGGCTAGTTCAATATAGAAAACTTGTATGACATGCCACGAGTCACTATTTCGACCTTTGGCTCTACAAAATATATGCAAGAAGCTACAGTCTATCCTCTTTCTATACCTTCTTACAAAATTTTGATCTGATGGTCAAAGGGAAAGTTATGATTATTTCCCCGGGTCACCTGTTTGGAATGTAATTCAAGAGTCAGCAAAAAGACCACCTTCCTTAGATTATATCTCTGCAAATATAGTGCAAAAAGCTCTATAATTCAGACCCGAGGTTCAGTGTGATCTCGTCTCAAATGGGTTTTCTTTTAGCTTCTGAAACGTCACAAGAAAAAAGTTATAGTGAAAATGCCACAATGACCTATTTGGAGCAGCGAAACCCTAGAATCCAAAGCTCTGATACCAAATGTTATGAAACTAGCTCACAAAAAGGTAGAAAAGATAGATCAACGCCTTAGAATTCAACATCTTCGAGAGGGAACCCTCCTTTACATTACATAAATGAAAAATTCTTGGATGATTCAAATGACAAAACCTCCTTTCTATATATAGGAGTCTAAGGAGTCACAATATAACCCAGCTGACCTAACAATAATAATATAAACCCACAAAAATAACAATAGAGGGATTCTATGGGGCACAGTAATAATAATATGGGGACAATAGGGGCACAACAATATTAATAATGGATACAACTACAATAGTAATGGGGTAATCACTAGTATTATAGGGACCTAACAGAAATGAAAGGTTGAAACCATTGCCACGCCTAGAAAAACTCCTGTCAATGATAGCAAGAGAACTAAATACAAACATGTATTCACCATGCATGCTGAAAGTAGCAAGGAATCATATATGCAACTTGATACTTGCAAGTAATCCCATCGTAGTCGCTTTATCCAAATCTTCCTTTCTTGATCTTTGCTTTCCTTTTCTTTCTTGCATTTCCTTTGCCTTCCTTTCTCTAGTGCTAGAGTGCTCTAATTATGCTGTAAGTGTGCAAGTGTAGAGAAAGAGAGAATAGAGAGAGAGCTCCAAAACTGAACTAACAAAAGCTTAAATTGATAAAAGCTATAAACTAATCATCATAAACCTTTTTTATTATCAAGACATATATTTTCTTCAATTTCCTCTATTTTCCTTCAATTTCCTTCTCACATGCAACTTCTGACCTTTCACCTTCCTTTTCTCTTATTTCCCACTATTTTCATAAATAAAATGTCAATTAATACCTCTTTTCCTTTTCAAATCCTTTGTCAATCCCTTTGCCAATTTCCTTGGCCATAATAAACAAAATGAACACCCACTACAATGTTTTTTCCACATTAAGCTTCGAATACTTGTCCCATGACCTTGGTCTTATATTTTTCTTGCATATTTTATTATTATTGTTTAAATTTTTATGTACTTTAAGTAAGTATATATATATATATATATATATAATAGTGCCTCATATTTTATTTTTTTAAATACTTATAATACATAACAAATTTTCTAACTCCAACACACACATCACTGTTTTAATAGAATTTGGAAATACTTGTGTATCATAATTATTATAAGTGTTTTAATATAATGTTCCATTAAAAAGTTTATAATGTTTAATATTTATTATTTATTTTTTAATATTGATTTGTATATTATGTTTTTTTTAATAACAAGAAAAGTACCAAATATAGTAAATATTGGAAGTTAACAAGCAGTTATTTTTATTGTTATTTTTTTTTATTTTTTTAATTGAGTGGATATTATGCTTTTATTATTTTTTGGATTTAAATAATTATCAGCATCTCCCCTATAATGTATGCAATGTGAATGAACGACCTCAATTATTTAAATTTTTCATTGTTTAATATAATTTTTTTAATTGAAATTTAAATTTAGTACCTCGTTGATCTAATGCTCGACTACAACTTCTCCCCTACCTAGTTGTAAAACATCTATCAATTCAATCATCATTACCTTGACATCTTAAACATAAATGATGTTTGCATACTAATATATGAATTTCATTAGACAATTTATGGATTACTAACGAAATGTTTTAAACACAAGTAGTTGAAATATGGGAATCTCATGAATGTTATCTTTTATCTAGATCTCTTTTGACATTTGAATGTTGAACATACATAAAGATTCAATGTGCATTCATTAATAACATATAATAATATGGGTAATCTAAATATTGATCCACACATTTGTTTGAAGATATTGAAGAATACCAATGATGTTTCACAATCCATGAATGAGTTTGTATAATTATATCAAACATTACATATACCTTAAAGTAACATTGGATTTAAAATATGGGCCCATGTCATCATGTCAATATTTATAGTTTAGTGCTTGGAGAGATAAACTACCACTAAAGTAGTCTTAAATCTAAGGTTGATTTTATGGTTTGGCATAAAATTCATGTTTTTTAGGTCATGATTTCATGAATTTTATAATTTTAAACTTCCCAAAATCCAACACCAATCGTAGCACAACTTTTTGATTCATGAGGTGATTTTAAGGTTTGAGTACAATACAATAGTTTTTAGGGCTAACATTTTAAACAAATTATAATTTTAAACCAAACAAAAGGTGTTATTCATAGTAACACTTTTCATTTGATGGGTTTATTTTAAATCATTTATTTAGCAACATTATGTCTTTTTAAGGCCACAAACGCATAATTTTGTACTCTAGATCTTGTGAAAATTTAATTTGTTACTAGTGGCACCATTTTTCAATATGGGGGCAGATTAGTCAAGATCGATATTGGTTTCCACCCGCCTATTTGACCTAGACCTCCATTCGGTTTTTCTTGTTTCCTTCATTATAGTAGTATTTACTATTTTTAGTATTTTGTAAGGTTGTGAACTTCTAGAGCTGTTTTGACCCCCTAAACAACATTACTTTTAGTTCCGCAATAGGCCAATAGACATAGGTAAGGTGCTATGAAAAATATTGTAGTACTCATAAATATATTTGCAACGAGGTAACATACACGCAAAACTAAGATTATATGACGTAGTTATGACCCCCAAAAGTTGGCTTCCAAGCTAACCCCAACGGTGTCCACAAACTCTTGGCATTTCATCTCTTGGGGTTACAGTTTTGGTTGTTTAGTATTTTTCTTTGTTGTTCAATAATAAAACGACCCTTGAGCCTCGTCGTAACATAGTTTAGAGGCATGTAGCCACCACATCTCTTCTCAGATATAAGCTACCATTACTTGAGCTAGTGTATTTCCATTTTGTATGTAAGCATATTTCAATTCTTTAATATTATTGAAAGGAATTTTTATTTTTGCTACATCTCTATGTTCATTTTTATATCTGTACTTTGTTGTGTTCCTGGATAGCTTCATATCAGTGGTATCAGAGTGTTTTTCTATTTCTTTTTTTTTTCTTTGCGTGTCCCTAACAAAGTCAGGGTATTAAGAGTTAGGGCTCGAACTGGTTGAACCTTTACAAGACCAACCTCACAAACCCTGATGAATTCCCATGGTAGAAGGAAAGAAAGATGATGGAGTATGATATCCTTTCAAAATGTTGCTCAAGGAGTCCCTCGAGTGACATAGGAATGTGATGATGGATAACCTTACCCATATCATTCGGCGACTACCCATTGATGACACATCATTATCCAACAGCCACTCTAGAGGGGCCACAAATTTTTGAGGTACAAGTTAACTTTGACACTCCCATATTTCAACGCTTGATAGATGGAGATGTTGTAGATACATGGTTAAATATGTTGGAAGGATATTTTTCTGTTCATGACTTTTCCAATCAGGAAAATATTGCTTTTGCAATCCTAAAATCCACCACCATGTCAAGGACTAGTGGGAAATATACTATGAACAAAAGGATGAGAGGGAATCCTCATTATTTTGAGCCGCACCCATTTGGGATTCTGTTAGAGATGCCATTAAGGAACAATATTACCCTGTCGGGATATATAAAGATAAATACATAAAGTGGACCGCACTACGGTAGGGAACGGACCAAGATGTGTTGGAGTTCATAAATATTTTTCATACCCTTTGTAGAATGTTGGGTACCAAGGATTTTAATTGGAATTTGGTACTTAAGTACCGTGATTGTCTACACAAGTACATCCAGGACAAGATGGAGTTCCTAGACATCTCCTCACTTGATGTCACCTATCGATACACTTTGAATATCGAGTAGAAACTTAAACAAAAGAAGCGATAATTTGGATCTGTGAATCTGAAGCAAGGTAAAGGTGCCCCCAAACTACATAACAAAGTACAAGGCCAAGACAGGGTGACATAGTACAACCTACTAAAGCTGCAAGTAAATAAAAACACCACGAAGACAAAGAAGGACATAGGGAAATGGTGTGAGTTACATAATAGCCCCACTCACAACTAAAGTGAGTGTCGAGCCAAGCAATCACTGGTAGCTAAGTTGAAGGCTTCTGAATCAAATGCATGTTCTGACTCTAAGTTAGACGCTGACAAGGGGAGTGACCAAGGGAAGATGATTATTGATGCAGAGCCTAGTGCCACCTTTGCCACCACCAAGATCCAAAATATTGAGCTTGAATATCCAAAGGACGAAGAACAAATATTCCACTCACAGATGTCAGTGAAGGGGTCTCTGTTGGAGTTCATTATTGATAAAAATAAGCTAAAATAACCTGATTTCAACAGAGATCATAAAGCAGTTGGGCCTACTGACCACAACACATGCACAACCATACACCATTGGGTGGCTTCACCAAGGGCGAGATCTCCACGTCAGCCAACAGTGCTTCTGTCCCTAAAACATCAAGCCCTTCACAAATGAGGCATTGTGTGATGTATTACTAGGCCAACCATAATTATGGAAGAATCATGCTGTGCATGAGTCTAGGTCTCGCACTATCATTATTTATTTTGGAAACAAGTTATACAAGATATCCGAGGTAGTGCCACCTATCACCATATCTTTTCTCTCTACGAAGCAATGTAGTAAGATCATTTCCGAGATCAAGAAGTTTGTCTTCCTTATGATTCACCCTCATGGAAAGAAGAACATTGTGGCCACATCCATTGCCTCCAAAGATGGATCCTCCGTATGAGAGAGGTAGATGGATATGGTTGTGGAAGAGTACAGGGACATCTTCACCTCACCCACATGGGTAACCCAACACTGTCAGGTCAAGCACTCCATCGATATGACCATTAGTATACCATTACCCAACGAACCAATCTACCAATGCTCTATTATGGAGAACAATGAAATTAAGAGGCATATTCAAGCGTTGTTGCAAAAAGGGAACATCCGGCTAAGTTCATCACTTTGTGGGAGCCCGATCCTATTGGTATAGAAGAAATATGACACCTAGAGACTCTGTATTGACTATCGAGCGTTGAATAAGATCATTGTCCATAATAGGTATCCAATCCCACATATTGATGACCTTATGGACAAGTAAAGGGGGGAAAATATTTTAGAAAGATTGACATGAAGTCTAGGTATCACTAGTTACCAATTAAACCATCTGATGTGTGGAACACTACCTTCAAATCAAAGGAGGGTCTTTTCAAATGGCTAGTCATGCCTTTCGAGTTGATGAATGCCCCCACAACCTTCATGCATTTGATGGATTACATCTTGCAGCCCTTTACGAAATCATTCATGGTAGTGTATCTGGATGACATCCTGATCGTCATCTAGAGTTGGGAAGAGAACATACACCATATCTAATAGGTCCTCGAAACCCTGCGACAACACAAATTGCTTGCCCATTTGGAGAAATGAACTTTTGGTATGACACAGGTTCAATATATGTGGTAAATCATTAATGAGCATGGTTTGCACGTGGGCCCAACCAAGATAGAAGTTATTCGATATTGTCCAACCACAACCACTCTAACAGAGTTCTGCAGCTTTCTAGGTCTTTCCAATTTCTATGGAAACTTAGTGTAGGGATTCTCTTATATCACTTGGCCTATGAGTCAAGTCACCAAGGGCAGAGCGAAAGCAAAATTGTTTTGGTATGAATCACAACAAAAGTAGTTTGTTGAGTTGAAGCATCACCTCTGCTCTGCACCAGTGCTCACATTACCATACCTGTAGAAACCATTTAAAATTGAGACATACACCTTCGATTATGCTATTGGTGCAATTCTTACCTAACATGAGAATCGGGTGGGATATCACAGTGACACACTTTTAGATATTGTCCAAAAATATCCCACTTATGAAAAATAGATGTATTCTATTATGCAGGCTTGTCAACAATGGAAGCAAGGAAATGAGAATCCACACAAACCACTAACCCCTATAGTTCATATAGACACAAGGGAAGTTTCAAAACTATCGCCATCAAAAATGGTCCACATACCTGCAACAAATCCATTTGCAAATAAAGTGCAAGAAGGGAAGCACAAATAATGTTGTAGACTGTCTTAGCCAACCCTCGATCATGGCGCTGACTAGTTTTCTTGACCCTTGTGGACACGAGACTTCGGGGTGGTCGCGATTCATAATTTGAAAACACATACCATATGATCATGGAAGGCAAGCAAGTTCAATATTTTCACCTCCAGGGTGCATTTTTATGCCACCTGGGACACCTGTGTGTTCCTACAAGTGAGCGTTCCAAAATGGTTTGGGATGCACACTATAGTCGGGTCGCTGGAAATTTCAGAATATAGAAAAAAATTGAAATGATGCAAAAAACAATTATTGGCTAAACCTTCGATAGGATGTTGAGAATTACATCATATCATGCACTAATTGTGCCATTTCCAAACCAACAATAAAGAAGAAAGGCCTATATACTCTATCTACTCCTAATCGGCCTTAGGAATCCATCTCCCTAGATTACATGTCAGGCCTTCCTTTTACTAAGCACGGAAATGAATGCGTGTTCATGGTCATCAACATACTCTCTAAGATCAAAATTCTAGCAGCCTGCAAGAAGAGTATCACAACAGAAGCCACTGTTAAGCTCTTCGTTGAACGAGTGTGGGTAAATTTTGGGATCCCATAGTCCAATATCTCAAATCAAAGCAACAGGTTCCTGAGTACATTTTGGTCAAGCCTCTAATCAATGCTAGATACCAAGCTCGCTATGTCCATGGACTTCTACTCACAAGAAAATGTACAAACAAAGGTCGTCAACATGATGATCATGCACATTTTGTGCATGTACAAATTGAAGCATCCACACACATGGGATGAAATCCTTCCTTATGTCTAGCGCAACTACAACACAGTTCTACATATCTCAACTTGTCACATCCCTTTTCAGGTGGGATTTGGATTCCGGCCAGTACGTCCCATTGATTTTGCCATACCATTTGTAGTTACTCAAGAAGATTTAGCTCATGTCCAGTTTAAAGCTAATAGGTTAACAACTTCATTGAGTGCATTCAACACTTCCACCGGCAGGTCCATGACATATTAGCCAGGGTTGATGCCAAGTAAAAGCATCATCATGATCATCATCGAGTGCAACAGAAGTTCTAGGTGTTGGAATTATGATGCATGTGTTGTCCTTGATGGAAACTCACTTGTAGAAGAACAAGTATAAGGTAACTAAATGAATCTATAGGATACATCAATGGTGACAGAATGATGGAACAAAATAATGATGAAAGGTTTGATATAGGGAGATTGTTAGTGTGTGTTTTCCTTGGTACGAGGTGTCCTTAATGACAGTATCTTTAATGAATGGACTAATTGATAAAGGTATAAACAGGATGAGATAGAATACATGACATTTTTATTTACAGATGTCACAAAATGCAGGGAAGTTCAAACGAATTAGTTTAGAAGTAATGTACAATGACAAATCACATTATAACAGGTTGATTAAGAGGTAATAGAGTAATAGTAAAAAAGAACAGGATGATGGAACAAAGGACTACAGATCAAAATCATGCAATTGAGGAAAAAAAATGTTTTCAGGTATGTTCAGTTGTATACGTGGGTTCACTATACAAAATGAGTGTATATGTTTGCACACACTTTCACGAGAAGAAAAGTGCGTATGGGATGGAAGATTAAGGAAATTAAGGTGAAAGAATACCAAGAGTCCATACCATGGTATTAGCCCACAATATTGAGAAGAATAATGTTTACATGATCCCGTCCACGAATACCACAGGTTATAAGTGTTGTTTTGGTCCGAGGTATTAAGAAAAGATAAAACTATATAAGGAGGAGAAGATCAAAGGGCTAAGTGGACAAGCAATGAAAATCTTATGAAGTGTTAGATCAAAAGAAAATATGCATGTTACGAGTTTGTGATGCTTTTCTTGATCTGGACTAAGTATGCACTTGAGTGTTTGATGATGGATGAGATCTAATGATGGAAAAGGATCATAATGACTTATCATTATGTGATCTGATAATGGATAGGCTATATCTGAGTGGTAACAAATGTTTTTTGCTTTAAATGTTATGATATGAGTATATTTGAAGTCTAGAATATCTGCGAAGTTATAAGTTTTTATTTGCATATCTATACGCTGGTTCACCTTGGCGAAGGCGCGTATACATGCTTGTTTGACACTTCCAAGTAGTGTATGCAGAAGAAAATCCTGTTGTTCCAATATGACTGATCTATCTAATCAGTGTTGTTGTTTTACTATCATTTGTCAATGATGTCTTCCTAGATCTAAAAGTAGAACTAAATGCATAAGGAGATTGAGTGTCATTGATTGATTGATTAAGTGAGAAGGGTGATCTTTGCTGCTGTTTGTTTAGATCTCTGTAATTTGACAGTAGATCTTCAAAATGTTACTAGTTGATACAATTTTGATTTAGATGTTTTTATGATTCAATAATTTTGGAGTTATATGCAGGTTTGGTTAAAGGAAGTAACGTATACATGCATGTTGTCTTCACTAAAGTAACGTATGCATTCTAACATATGATTTTTTAGGTTACAGATGGTTTTGGATGATGATGCAGGTTTCTAGGTTCATCATAGTGTTCTAGTGATAGTGATTTGATTCTTCATATTGACTTATTGTTGGTAGATGCAATTATTATAGTGGTGATTAATTATGAGCTTTAATGTTACTGATGGGTCCAATATGAAAATTTGATGAAACATGGCCTTCATATTGTGTGCTTATGTACCAGGAGT
>APFE030333235.1:0-14281 GCA_000404065.3 Pinus taeda
TGAGAAGTATTAAGATTGCTTGTGAAAGCATTCAATGTTTGATTTGGTTTGAATGATGATAAGTTTTCTTTGTGTAATGATTGTTGGGTCCTCATTTTAAATCATAGGATGAAGATAGTAGTGGGCGAGTTTGTCGGGCATTGAGGTATAAAATTTGGAAGAAATGTATGTTTATATGCACAAATGAGGGAAATATTTTGGGTATTGCAGGCCTAGCCCTGCGTCATTTTTGGTATCAGAGGCGGAATGCTCTGTTGAAATATTTATTTTCTGAATGAGAACTGAAATGTATTTTTGACTGTATGATGAATGATGAAAGGAAGATCGGAGTTTTAAATTTGATATGCAAACTACACAAGTGAACAGGATTGAACGGAGGAAAAGATCATGCAAGATTTTAGGAGGTAAGATGATTTTTCTGATTTGAAATTTGTAAATGCAGTTTATGGTTGCAGAGAAGATGATGGTAGTGAACCTGGCATTCAGCTAAAGGCTGAATAAGGAGGACAATTGCAGTGTCCTAAAGAAGAAGGTGAGTTGAAGAGATAGCCTGAAGAGAGCAGAGAGAGTGCTCGAAAGGTTCCAGAGGCAGTGAACCAAGTATTTACCAAAATACTGAGTGAGGAGAGCTTGGTGATGTAAGTGGCAGCATAAGGGATTGTTGTCGTAGAGGCTAGTACAACTCGTGGTGAGTAAGAAAATCACGGAGAAGATGATCATGGAGGATCAAAGAAGAGGTTTAGAGGAATGCCACAATGATGACATGACTGTAGAAGTCAGGGAAAGAGAGATTGCGGTAATGAAAGTCAAATTGCACGTACTAGAGGAATGGCTGCAAGAGAAGGAAAATGAGAATAGAAAATGGCTCTTTCTACTGAAGGGAAAGAAAGTGATTTGACGACAATTGCAGAGGAGGTTGAGGCAAATTGTGATTGCCTTGTTGAAAAAGGAACTTATATTTCTTGAGCCAGAGTTGGAATTTGAAGGTTCCACATGCAAATTTGTTCAGAGGGGGGTGCTTGAGGAAGCAGTCAAGACTGAAAAGTCTTGTGGTTTTAAAACTAATTAATTGTGTGTGTTTGCAGGTACAGTACAGGGAGATGGGCAAGCTTTAGAGTTTGTTCAGGAGAGAGAAGAGTTGAATCTGAAGGCTGTTCAGATTGATGCTAAGATAGCAAGATCTCAGAAGGGAAAAAAGACAAAGGAAGCAGGAAATGATAAGTACTCTGAAAGAGAAAGCAATGATACTATTGAAAATTTTATGCAAACTCAAAGTTTATGTATGAATGTAGGTGATGATGATATGCTTGAGCAATGCTACAAAGAAATTGCATTGTTGGAATACTTGTTGATAAATTGAGAGTATGATTGACAGGTTACAACAGACGAAAGAGTTCAGTACAGTGAACAAGAGTAGAAAAACATCTTAGAAACAGATGGTGTGAGAGGAAGACTGGTTAACAGTCTCGAGAATTATTCAGAGGATTCTTTGGGCAACGAGAATCAACATATTGATATGCTTATAGTGGAGGAGAATTCAAAACAGCATACTGAAGTGCTGGCAAAGGAGGACAAGGCACTGATGCCTTCTCATTTTTGTTCTAACAAGTGTTTTGTAAATGCAGGTATTGTTGCAGAACATTTGACACAGTTGAGTAGTTAAATGAAGGAAGAAGAAGTTTTATGTTCCAGAAGAGAAGAGGGCATGGATGATCGGGTGGCAGTCAGAACAGAAACAAGCATAGAAGCAAGAAGTCAGCGAGTGACAGTACAAACTGAGCAAGCCATCTTAGCTCAGCAGACAGCTAGAAATCAACAATCGGGAGATTTACTGGACCGAGAGATTGAAAGCATCAGAAAGCTGATGACGAAAGAATCCCAGAGAAAGATGACAATAAGAAAGAAAAGGAAAGACAACAAGAGAAAGACTGTAGCAGACTTGGAAGGCAGAGCAAGTGGAGCACTACAACACAAAATATGGAAACCTGGAGAAAAACATCAAATAACAACAAAAGTAAAGCAATTGACAAGAAAAGAAAGATTACAAAATAAAATTTGGAATCCAGGAGGAAATATCCAGACTTATGACCAGGTGGTCATGAATTTTCTTACATGGGGAGTCTGATGCAAGAGCATCATCTCCGAAAAACACCTTGTATTTTACTTAAGCTAGGGGGTTTCATGTTTTGAAGAAATATTAAAATTTCATGTAAATATTAATATTATTTTGAGTTATTAATTAATTATTTGTGAGAAACTCTAAATTTGAGAGAAATTAGTTTCTAGATTATTTAGAATTAATGAGGGAGCCTAAGTTGGAATTAGTTTCTAAGTTTTAGGGATGAGAATCTATCTTTCAGGGATGTTGAGATATTTAGGGATTTGTTGAGATATTAAGGGGATTGAGCATTTAATTAGACCAATTTTCTTTTTACAATTGTGTAAATAGGAAGGGGTTTTGAGAGAACAAGACATTGAGATTGTGAGAGGTTGGGAGATTGAGAGTAGGCTTGAACAGCAAGGTTGTAAGCCTTCAATATTTGTAAAGGGCCATGAGTGTTGGATATCAGGCCAAAGATAAATTTGTAAGTAGCCTCATTTTGTTTATATGAAATATTGCTCCGTATTATATATTTTGATTGATGTATTGAGGAACTTTATATTCGATTTTTGAAGTGAGATTTTGGAGTAAATTATGTATGTGAATTGTGAAAAGTGATATGCCAATTTGTGAAGAATAAGAAGAAAAGTTGTGTGTGGATTCTCGTTAAATGCATATGCTCGAATTGAAGTATCTATTATGGGAGACTCGATTAAAGGAGTGTGCAATAAACAAATCTATATTTATATAACAATTGTTATTGTGTGAACTTATTTCTGAATGGCTATTTTAAATCGATCTGTAGTTGTAGCCAGCACCAGAATGGAAATAGAAAAACGCTTTTCCTTGAAGTTACAAGTTATGGTATGGGTGAATGGCGTCGTTGGTTGAATGACATTGAATGTTGGATATTGTAGTAATTAATTTGAATTAATTGTTGAAAGAAATCGATGCATATAAAAACCGCTTGGAGAAATTGGGTGTTTGCTGTATTGAAATTATGATTGAAGTCTATGCTGCAGGCTTAGAAGTGGTCGACTTACAGCGTTGAACAAAATAGGATGGCACAGAACCCAAGTCAACATTTGAAGAGAGGACGGAGAAAAATCGATCATCTCAGAGAAAGGATTGGTTCGAATATCAACCAAGAGGAGATTGATTCCACGGCTGTGGCAATTCATTTTCTGGAATGGTGAAATCATTTTTGAAAATCTAAACAAATTGTTGCATGCACTGATACTTATAATGTGTTAACGTTTTACAGAATGGAGCGAGTGCAATCGTAGCAAAGATAGAGGAGGTACTATGCAACAGCAAAAGAACTTAAAGGTATACATTCATATTCAGTCGATCTGTGAGTAAAATTGGATTGCGGAAGTATGAGTTTGTCACAGTAGTTTTATGGTTAAATCGGTTTGTAGAATCCGTGATATAATCAGATTTGTTCGTAACCTATTAAAGACATAAGTTATATAATTCGAGATAGAAGAATTGGCGGAATTCTAAGGAATGAATGAACTGTAAAGGCGTTCCAAGGCGCAGTTAGTAGAAGGAATCATAAAGAAAAAATTACAGTCAATATGATAATTGATGCAATTGGTTTAAAGATGCATAGCCCACGTATGGTTTATTACAACTAATGGTCTTTTGAAACAATATCAATCTCATAAATCGAATGCTGAGATCCAGAATCTAAGGCACGTTCTGAAATGTGAAGGTAAATTAAAGTGTGGCAGTTGTTGTTGACATTCGATGTGTAACAAAACCAGAAGATTATAATTTACCATAGCTGGAAATAAATGCACAAATGTGTTGGTTTAATAAATCCAATTTAGAAAGTATTAAAGGGAAAAGGTATATTTTTGCCAAGTCAAAGATTTGATTTCAGATGTTGAACTGAAGACCATGTATTATTGAGAAAACTGAATATGGATCAATTGGCCATAGAATGAGAGAAGAGTGACCATATTGTGTTATTTGACATTTGAATTATGGTCGAATCAGAAAAGTAAGGGCTCATTCTTGAATCAAGCCATATGTGAATGAGAAGTATTAAGATTTCTTGTGAAAGCATTGAATGTTTGATTTCGTTTGAATGATGATAAGTTTTCTTTGTGTAATGATTGTTGGGTCCTGATTTTAAATCATAGGATGAAGATAGTAGTGGGCAAGTTTTCCTGGCATTGAGGTATAAAATTTGGAAGATGATGAGATGTATGTTTATATGCACAAATGAGGTAAAGATTCTGGGTATTGCAGGCATAGCCCTGCGTCATTTTTGGTATCAAAGCCAGAATGCTCTGTTGAAATATTTATTTTCTGAATGAGAACTGCAATGTATTTTTGACTGAATGATGAATGATGAAAGGAAGATCAGAGTTTTAAATTTGATATGCAAACTACACAAGTGAACAGGATTGCAGGGAGGAAAAGATCATGCAAGATCTTAGGAGGTAAGATGATTTTTCTGATTTGAAATTTGTAAATGCAGTTTATGGTTGCAGAGAAGATGATGGCAGTGATCCTGGCATTCAGCTAAAGGCTGAATAAGGAGGACAATTGCAGTGTCCTGAAGAAGAAGGTGAGTTGAAGAGATAGCCTGAAGAGAGAGGAGAGAGTGCTCAAAAGGTTCCAGATGTAGTGAACCAAGTATTTACCAAAAGATTGGGTGAGGAGATCTTGGTGAGGTAAGTCGCAGCAGAAGAGATTGTTGTCGTAGAGGCTAGTACAACTCGTGGTGAGTAAGAAACTCATGGAGAAGATGATCATGGAGGATCAAAGAAGAGGTTCAGAGGAATGCCACAACAATGAGATGACTGCAAAAGTCAGGGAAAGAGATATTGCAGTAATGAAGGTGCAATTGCAGGTACTAGAGGAATGGCTGCAAGAGTAGGAAGATCATAATAGAAATGGCTCTTTCCACTGAAGGGAAAGAAAGTGATTTGGCGACAATTTCAGAGGAGGTTGAGGCAAATTGTCATTGCCTTGTTGAAAAAGGAACTTAGGTTTCTTGAGCTAGAGTTGGAATTTTAAGGTTTCGCATGCAGATTTGTTTAGAGGGGAGTGCTTGAGGAAGCAGTCAAGACTGAAAAGTCTTGTGGTTTTAAAACTGATGAATTGTGTGTGTTTGCAGGTACAGTACAGGGAGATGGGCAAGCTGTAGAGTTTGTTCAGGAGAGAGAAGAGTTGAATCTGAAGGCTATTCAGATTGATGCTAAGATAGCAAGTTCTCAGAAGGGAACAAAGACAGAGGAAGCAGGAAATGATAAGTACTCTGAAAGATAAAGCAGTGATACTGTTGAACATTTTATGCAAACTGAAAGTTTATGTATGAATGCAGGTGATGATGATATGCTTCAGCAATGCTACAAAGAAATTGCGATGTTGGAATACTTGTTGATAAATTCAGAGTATGATAGACAAGTTACAGCAGATGAAAGAGTTCAGTACAGTGAACGAGAGCAGAAAGACATCTTAGAAACAGATGGTGTGAGAGGAAGACTGGTTGACAGTCTTGAGAATTCTTCAGAGGATTCTTTGGGCAAAGTGAATCAGCATAATGATATGGTTATAGTGGAGGATAATTCAGAGCAGCATACTGAAGTGTTGGCGAAGGAGGACAAGGCACTGATGCCTTGTCATTTTTGTTCTAACAAGTGTTTTGTAAATGCAAGTATTGTTGCAGAACATTTGACTCAGTTGAGTAGTCAGATGAAGGAAGAAGAAGTTTTCTGTTCCAAAAGACAAGAGGGCATGGATGATCGGGTGGCAGTTAGAATAGAAACAAGCATAGAAACAAGAAGTCAACGAGTGACAATACAAACTGAGCAAGTCATCTTAGCTCAGGAGACAGCTAGAAATTAGCAGCCGGGAGATTTATTGGACAGAGAGATTGAAAGTATCAGAAAACTGATGACGAAAGAATCCCAGAGAAAGACGACAATAAGAAAGAAAAGGAAAGACAACAAGAGAAAGACTGTTGCAGATTCGGAAGGCAGAGCAAGTGGAGCACTACAACACAAAATATGGAAACCTGGAGAACAACAACAGATAACAACAACAGTAAAGCAATTGACAAGCAAAGAAATATTACAAAATAAAATTTGGGATCCAGGAGGAAATATCCAGACTTATGACGAGGTGGTCATGAATTTTCTTACATGGGGAGTCTGATGCAGGAGCATCATCTCCGAAAAACACCTTTTATTTTACTTAACCTAGGGGGTTTCATGTTTTGAAGAAATATTAAAATTTCATGTAAATATTAATATTATTTTGAGTGATTAATTAATTATTTGTGAGAAATTGTAAATGTGAGAGAAATTAGTTTCTAGATTATTTAGAATTAATGAGGGAGCCTAAGTTGGAATTAGTTTCTATGTTTTAGGGATGAGAATCTATCTTTTAGGGATGTTGAGAGATTTAGGGATTTGTTGAGATATTAAGGGGATTGAGAATTTAATTAGACCATTTTTTTTTTATAATTGTATAAATAGGAAGGGGTTTTGAGAGAACAAGACATTGATATTGTGAGAGGTTGTGAGATTGAGAGTAGGCTTGAACAGCAAGGCTATAAGCCTTCAGTATTTGTAAAGGGCCATGCGTGTTGGATATCAGGCCAAAGATAAATTTGTAAGTAGCCTCATTTTGTTTATGTGAAATATTGCTCCGTATTATATATTTTGATTGATGCATTGAGGAACTTTATATTTGATTTCTGAAGTGAGATTTTGGAGTAAATTATGTATGTGAATTGTGAAAAGTGATATGCCAATTTGTGAAGAATAACAAGAAAAGTTATGTGTGGATTCTGGTTAAATGCATATGCTGGAATTGAAGTATCTACTATGGGAGACTCGATTAAAGGAAGTGTGCAATAAACAGATCGATATTTATATAACAATTGTTACTGTGTGAACTTATTTCTGAATGGCTATTTTAAATCGATCTGTAGTTTGTAGCCAACACCAGAATGGAAATAGAACAACGCTTTTCCCTGAAGTTACAAGTTATGGTACGAGTGCATGTTGCTGTTGGTTGAATGAAATTGAATGTTGGATATTGCAATAATTAATTTTGATTAATTATTGAAAGAAATCGATGCATATAAAAACCAATTGGAGCAATTGGGTGTTTTCTGTATTGAAATTATGATTGAAGTATATGTTGCAGGCTTAAAAGTGGTGGACTTACAGCATTGAACAAAATAGGATGGAACAGAACCCAAGTAAACATTTGAACGGAGGACGTAGAAAAATCAATCATCTCAGAGAAAGGATTGGTTCGAATATCAACCAAGAGGAGATTGATTCCACGGCTGTGGCAATTCATTTTTTGGAATGGTGAAATCATTTTTGAAAATATAAAGGAACTGTTGTATGCGCTGATATTATAATGTGTTAATGTTTTACAGAATGGAGCGACTACAATCCTAGCAGAGATAGAGGAGGTGCTATGCAACAACAAAAGAACTTAAAGGTATACATTCATATTCAGTCGATCTGTGAGTAAAATTGGATTGCGGAAGTATGAGTTTGTCACAGTAGTTTTATCGTTAAATCGGTTTGTAGAATCCGTGATATAATCATATTGTTTCGTAACCTTTTAAAGACATAAGGTATATAATTCGAGATAGAAGAATTAGCGGAATTCTAAGGCATGAATGGACTATAAAGGCGTTCCAAGGCGCAGTTAGGAGAAGGAATCATAAAGAAAAAATTACAGTCAATATGATAATTGATGCCATTGGTTTAAAGCTGCATAGCCCAGGTATGGTTTATTACAACTAATGGTCTTTTGAAATAATATCAATCTCATAAATCGAATGCTGAGATCCAGAATCTAAGGCGCGTTCTGAAATGTGAAGGTAAATTAAAGGGTGGCAGTTGTTGTTGACATTCGATGTGTAACAAAACCAGATTATTTTAATTTACCATAGCTGGAAATAAATTCACAAATGTGTTGGTTTAATAAATCCAATTTGGAAAGTATTAAAGGGGACAGGTATATTTTTACCAAGTCAAAGATTTGATTTCAGATGTTGAACTGTAGACCATGTATTATTGAGAAAACTGAATATGGATCGATTGGCCATAGAATGAGAGAAGAGTGACCATATTGTGCTATTTGGCATTTGACTTCTGGTCGAATCAGAAAAGTAAGGGCTCATTCTTGAATCAAGGCATATCTGAATGAGAAGTATTAAGATTTATTGTGAAAGCATTGAATGTTTGATTTGGTTTGAATGATGATAAGTTTTCTTTGTGTAATGATTGTTGGGTACTGATTTTAAATCATAGGATGAAGATAGTAGTGGGTGAGTTTGTGGGGCATTGAGGTATAAAATTTGGAAGATGATGAGATGTATGTTTATATGCACAAATGAGGGAAAGATTCTGGGTATTGCAGGCCTAGCCCTGCGTCATTTTTGGTATCAGAGCCATAATGCTCTGTTGAAATATTTATTTTCTGAATGAGAACTGAAATGTATTTTTGACTGTATGATGAATGATGAAAGGAAGATTAGAGTTTCAAATTTGATATGCAAACTACCCAAGTGAACAGTATTGGAGGGAGGAAAAGATCATGCAAGGTCTTAGGAGGTAAGATGATTTTTCTAATTTGAAATTTGTAAATGCAGTTTATGGTTGCAGAGAAGATGATGGCAGTGAACCTCGCATTCAGCTAAAGGCTAAATAAGGAGGACAATTGCAGTGTCCTGAAGAATAAGGTGAGTTGAATAGATAGCCTGAAGAGAGCAGAAAGAGTGCTCGAAAGGTTCAAGAGGCAGTGAACCAAGTATTTACCAAAAGATTGAGTGAGGAGAGCTTGGTGAGGTAAGTGGATGCAAAAGAGATTGCTGTCATAGAGGCTAGTAAAACTCATGGTGAGTAAGAAACTCATGGAGAATATGATCATGGAGGATCAAAGAAGAGGTTCAGATGAATGCCACAACGATGAGATGACTGCAGAAGTCAGGGAAGGAGAGATTACAGTAATGAAAGTGAAATTGCAAGTACTAGAGGAATGGCTGCAAGAGCAAGAAGATCAGAATAGAAAGTGTCTCTTTCCACTGAAGGGAATAAAGACAAAGGAAGTAGGAAATGATAAGTACTCTGAAAAAGAAAGTAGTGATATTGTTGAACATTTTATGCAAACTGAAAGTTTATGTATGAATGCAGGTGATGATGATATGCTTCAGCAATGCTACAGAGAAATTGCATTGTTGGAATACTTGTTGATAAATTTAGAGTATGATAGACATGTTACAGGAGACAAAAGAGTTCAGTACAGTGAACGAGAGGAGAAAGACATCTTAGAAACAGATGGTGTGAGAGGAAGACTTGTTGACAGTCTTGAGAATTCTTCAGAGGATTCTTTGGGCAAAGAGAATTAGCATACTGCTATGCTGATATTGGAGGAGAATTCATAACAGCATACTGAAGTGCTAGCAAAGGAGGACAAGGCACTGATGCCTTCTGATTTTTGTTCTAACAAGTGTTTTGTAAATGCACGTATTGTTGCAGAACATTTGACTCAGTTGAGTAGTCAAATGAAGGAAGAAGAAGTTTTCTGTTCCAAAAGACAAGAGGGCATGGATGATCGAGTGGCAGTCAGAACATAAACAAGCATAGAAACAAGAAGTCAGCGAGTGACAGTACAAACTGAGCAAGCCATCTTAGCTCAGCAGATAGCTAGAAATCAGTAGCCACGAGATTTATTGGACCGAGAGATTGAAAGTATCAGAAAACTGATGACGAAAGAATCCCAGAGAAAGACGACAATAAGAAAGAAAAGGAAAGACAACAAGAGAAAGACTATAGCAGAATTGGAAGGCAGAGCAAGTGGAGCACTACAGTATAAGATATGGAAACTTGGAGAACAACAGCACATAAGAACAACAGTAAAGAAATTGACAAGCAAAGAAAGATTACAAAATAAAATATGGGATCCAGGAGGAAATATCCAGACTTATGACCAGGTGGTCATGGATTTTCTTACATGGGGAGTCTCATGTAGGAGCATCATCTCCAAAAAACACCTTGTATTTTACTTAAGCTAGGGGGTTTCATGTTTTGAAGAAATATTAAAATTTCATGTAAATATTAATATTATTTTGAGTGATTAATTAATTATTTGTGAGAAATTGTAAATGTGAGAGAAATTAGTTAATAGATTATTTAGAATTAATGAGGGAGCCTAAGTTGGAATTAGTTTCTAAGTTTTAGGGATGATAATCTATCTTTTAGGGATGCTGAGAGATTTAGGGATTTGTTGAGATATTAAGGGGATTGAGCATTTAATTAGACCATTTTTTTTTTACAATTGTATAAATAGCAAGGGGTTTTGAGGGAACAAGACATTGCGATTGTGAGAGGTTTTGAGATTGAGAGTAGGCTTGAACATCAAGGCTGTAAGCCTTTAGTATTTGTAAAGGGCCATGAGTGTTGGATATCAGGCCAAAGATAAATTTGTAAGTAGCCTCATTTTGTTTATATGAAATATTTCTCCGTATTATATATTTTGATTGATGGATTGAGGAACTTTATATTCGATTTCTGAAGTGACATTTTGGAGTAAATTATGTATGTGAATTGTGAAAAGTGATATGCCAATTTGTGAAGATTAAAAAGAAACGTTGTGTGTGGATTTTGGTTAAATGCATATGCTCGAATTGAAGTATCTACTATGGGAGACTCGATTAAAGGAAGTGTGCAATAAACAGATCGATATTTATATAACAATTGTTACTGTGTGAACTTATTTCTGAATGGCTATTTTAAATCGATCTGTAGTTTGTAGCCAACACCAGAATTGAAATAAAACATCGGTTTTTCCTAAAGTTACAAGTTATGGTACGGGTACATGGCCTTGTTGGTTGAATGACATTGAATGTTGGATATTGTATTAATTAATTTGGATTAATTGTTGAAAGAAATCGATGCATATAAAAACCGCTTGGAGGAATTGGGTGTTTGCTGTATTGAAATTATGATTGAATTCTATGTTGCAGGCTTAGAAGTGGTCGACTTACAGCGTTGAACAAAATAGGATGGCACAGAACCCAAGTCAACATTTGAACATAGGACGGAGAAAAATCGATCATCTCAGGGAAAGGATTGGTTCGAATATCAACCAAGAGGAGATTGATTCCATGGCTATGGCAATTCATTTTCCGGAATGGTGAAATCATTTTTGAAAATCTAAACGAACTATTGTATGCACTGATACTTATAATGTGTTAACATTTTACAGAATGGAGCGACTGCAATCCTATCAGAGATAGAGGAGGTACTATGCAACAGAAAAAGAACTTAAAGGTATACATTCATATTCAGTTGATCTGTGAGTAAAATTGGATTGCGGAAGTATGAGCTTTTCACAGTAGCTTTATGGTTAAATCGGTTCGTAGAATCCGTGATATAATCAGATTTGTTCGTAACCTATTAAAGACACAAGGTATATAATTCGAGATAGAAGAATTGGCGGAATTCTAAGGCATGAATGGACTGTAAAGGCGTTCCAAGGTGCAGTTAGGAGAAGGAATCATAAAGAAAAAATTACAGTCAATATGATAATTGATGCAATTGGCTTAAAGCTGCATAGCCCAGGTATGGTTTATTACAACTAATGGTCTTTTGAAATAATATCAATCTCATAAATCGAATGCTGAGATCCAGAATCTAAGGCACGTTCTGAAATGTGAAGGTAAATTAAAGTGTGGCAGTTGTTGTTGACATTCGATGTGTAACAAAACCAGAATATTGTAGTTTACCATAGCTGGAAATAAATGCACAAATGTGTTGGTTTAATAAATCCAATTTGGAAAGTATTAAAGGGGACAGGTATATTTTTACCAAGTCAAAGATTTGATTTCAGATGTTGAAATGAAGACATGTATTATTGAGAAAACTGAATATGGATCGATTGTCCATAGAATGAGAGAAGAGTGACCATAATGTGTTATTTGGCATTTGAATTCTGGTCGAATAAAAAATGTAAGGGCTCATTCTTGAATCAAGCCATATGTGAATGAGAAGTATTAAGATAGCTTGTGAAGGCATTGAATGTTTGATTTGGTTTGAATGATGATAAGTTTTCTTTGTGTAATGATTGTTGGGTCCTGATTTTAAATCATATGATGAAGATAGTAGTGGGCGAGTTTGCCAGGCATTGAGGTATAAAATTTGGAAGATGATGAGATGTATGTTTATATGCACAAATGAGGGAAAGATTATGGGTATTGGAGGCCTATCCCTGCGTCATTTTTGGTATTAGAGGCAGAATGCTCTGTTGAAATATTTATTTTCTGAATGAGAATTGAGATGTATTTTTGACTGTATGATGAATGATGAAAGGAAGATAAGAGTTTTAAATTTGATATGAAAACTACACAAGTGAACAGGATTGCAGGGAGGAAAAGATCATGCAAGATCTTAGGAGGTAAAATGATTTTTATGATTTGAAATTTGTAAATGTAGTTTATGGTTGCAGAGAAGATGATGGCAGTGAACCTGGCATTCAGCTAAAGGCTGAATAAGGAGGACAATTGCAGTGTCCTGAAGAAGGAGGTGAGTTGAAGAGATAGCCTGAAGAGAGCAGGAGAATGCTCAAGAGGTTCCAGAGGCAGTGAACCGGTACTTACCAAAGAGACCAAGTCTAGTGAAGTGGATTGGTGAGGTAAGTGGCAGTAGGAGAGCTTGCTGTTGCAGAGGCTAGTACAACTCATGGTGAGTGAGAAACTCATGGAGAAGATGATCATGGAGGATAAAAGAAGAGGTTTAGAGGAATGCCACAATAATGAGATGACTACAAAAGTAAGGGAAAGAGAGATTTCAATAATGAAAGTGCAATTGCAGGTACTAGAGGAATGGCTACAAGAGCAGGAAGATCAGAATAGAAAATGGATCTTTCCACTGAAGGGAGAGAAAGTGATTTGGCGATAATTGCAGAGGAGGTTGAGGAAAATTGTGATTGCCTTTTTGAGAAAGGAACTTAGATTTCTTGAGCCAGAGTTGGAATTTGAAGGTTCCACATGCAGATTTGTTCAGATTTGTAAGTAGCCTCATTTTGTTTATATGAAATATTGCTCCGTATTATATATTTTGATTGATGGATTGAGGAACTTTATATTCTATTTATGAAGTGATATTTTGGAGTAAATTATGTATGTGAATTGTGAAAAGTGATATGCCAATTTGCGAATAATAACAAGAAAAGTTGTGTGTGGATTCTGGTTAAATGCATATGTTCGAATTGAAGTATCTACTATGGGAGACTCGATTAAAGGAAGTGTGCAATAAACAGATCGATATTTATATCACAATTGTTATTTTGTGAACTTATTTCTGAATGGCTATTTTAAATCGATCTGTAGTTTGTATCCAACACGAGAATGGAAATAGAACAACGCTTTTCCCTGAAGTTACAAGTTATGTTACGTGTGCATGGCGCTTTTGGTTGAATGACATTCAATGTTGGATATTGCAGTAATTAATTTGGATTAATTGTTGAAAGAAATCGATGCATATAAAAACCGATTGGAGCAATTGGGTGTTTGCTGTATTGAAATTATGATTGAAGCCTATGCTGTAGGCTTAGAAATGGTCGACTTACAGCGTTGAACAAAATAGGATGGCACAGAACCCAAGTCAACATTTGAACAGAGGACGGAGAAAAATCGATCATCTGAGAGAAAGGATTGGTTCGAATATCAACCAAGAGGAGACTGATTCCATGACTATGGCAATTTATTTTCTGGAATGGTGAAATCATTTTTGAAAATATAAACGAACTGTTGTATGCGCTGATAATTATAATGTGTTAACGTTTTATAGAATGGAGCGACCGCAATCCTAGCAGAGATAGAGGAGGTACTATGCAACAACAAAAGAACTTAAAGGTATACATTCATATTCAGTCGATCTGTGAGTAAAATTGGATTGCGGAAGTATGAGTTTGTAACAGTAGTTTTATGGTTAAATCGGTTTGTAGAATCCGTGATATAGTCAGATTTGTTCGTAAGATCTTAAAGACACAAGGTATATAATTCGAGATAGAAGAATTGGCAGAATTCTAAGGCATGAATGGACTGTAAAGGCTTTCCAAGGCGTAGTTAGGAGAAGGAATCATAAAGAAAAAATTACAGTCAATATGATAATTGATGCAATTGGTTTAAAG
>APFE030333238.1:0-11405 GCA_000404065.3 Pinus taeda
CTTTGATTGTTTGTTTCTAAGATAGCCACCCATCTTAGTGGGAATAGCAACATCCGAGTGGACACTATTCCCGTATAATAGTTAGGTGCCTCTCATTATCAATCACCACCATTGCACACTCTAGTACTAATGGGCAATGCATTAGTTAGCCTCTTTTGTATTATGTCGATTATTTTATTAAGATGCCACGCTGCATTAGATGGTCTGCAATTTTTTTGAGGAATTTTTTGCATGGATTTAGATAGATGTTGTGCATCGATACATGGGAGGGATACCTTCCCTTTTTATTCCAAGCTTTTTAATTTATTTTTTGAGAGGTTTCCATAGACAAGTCCTACATTTGTTCGTCGCACTGCTAGGCTAGTCACTGAGGCCTCGAGATACCACCGTGGATCCTAGTTTTATGGTTATGTACAAGGACTGTCCGCATAAGATTATGTCTCTTATAAGGCATATCATCGAATCTAATAGGGTACTGATAGCAATGAGGGATGTAGGCCATCATCATGCAACAACAGATACTTCAGATGAGGGTGATGGTGATGATGATCAATGTGACTAGGGTGGTGATCATGATGCTTCTGATAGTACCACCCCATTAGATCATGGTTTCTAGGGTGTTAGTAATCATTCTAGTAATACACCTCCTCATTAGTTGTCCAATGATGAGATGTCAGAGCTAAAGGATGTGCCTCATGTTTCTCTTGACAGATCAATAGACTCACCAAACCACGTTCAAGGCGCAGATGTAGTTGACCATCCATTATCTTCTACTCATGTAGACCAGCCACCTCCTTCTCCACTTCAACTGAGTTAGATAGGCATTGATTATGCAGTAGTTAACCATCCATTGTCTTCTACTACAGACTAGCCTGGCACTACGTCTATTTTATCAGATATTTTTATATGATTTATTTGATTTATGTAGTTTACTATAATATTTATATATATATATATATATATATAGATATATATATATATAGATATAGATATACTGTAGCATTTTTTTCATGTTTATGTACTTAATTTATATGTGTTGGTGTTGATGTGTATTGTTAGGTCATGTTAGATATGCTCATTTAATATGCTTGCAGATAGATGTGTATGTGTATATAATAGTCATTTGACACGAGATTTATATTAATTTGAGGATGTGTGTGGTGATGATGTTAGATTAGAATGTTTGTGTTTTGTTAGATGTGATCACAATGGTGATGCCCTATTAGATTATAAGATTTTTGTGCTAGCTAATGACGTTTATATGTGCTAGAGGTGTATATAATTAGATTATGGTAGTGAATTCGAATGTGTATCTTAGATGGTGTTTATGATTGTTATATGGTTATCATCATGATGTTTATTTTTATGAAATAATATTTATTATAGATTATGTATTGGTGAACTTATATCAAACTTTTATATATGAAATTACATGCAAAACAACTTACTTTAAAAAATGCAAAGATATTTTTATAAATAAAAAATTTTAGTATGGTTGAAACTATGATTGTAAAATTAGGTTGATGGATCTTTCTCACTAAATTAATAATAATATAAAAAAAAAAAGAATAAAAATCAATTTTAAATTAACTTTACTTTACTCTAATAAAAGTATCTAAACACAGTATATTTAATATCAAATTGAAAATATTTTACTTATGTCAGTAAAATATTTTTTGTTTTAAATATCACATTTAAATGGAACATATAATGAATTATATGTAATGTAATATCAATAATACTATTTCTTGTCATGTGAAAAATACATTTATGCATTGTAATAAAAAGTAAATTATATTTGTTTACTCATTACATTTCTTCCTCATAATAAAATCTAAACCATTTTTTTTTACTTGTTACTTTAAATCTCTATATAAAGTTATATAAGATTAAGGTGTAAATCAAAGTAATGTAATTATAGCCTAGATTAATTTCTTTTGTTATTACTATTTTTTATTTGTTAATTTAAATTATTATTTTACTATTTTTAAATGTAACTTTATGTGAAAGTGTCTCTCCCATGTGAGTTGTAGAGTGCCTCTGGCGCAGTTAATTTAGATTTATTAATATAATAAATTAGATAGGAATAGATAGCATATATTTAATTTATTGCTAAGTTATGATATTTTCAAGCAATTTTTATAAATTTCCCTCTCTATAATGATGAAGATAATAGAATGTATATTATATATACTAATAATACTATATATAAATTTTAATTTATTGCTGAAGTTATGATAATTTTCAAGCATTTATAAATTTCTCTCTCTAAAGATGAAGATAAAGAAATGTAACATGATAGCGCTGCATGTGAAGTTACTTGTAGTTGGATATTTCCTCTATTGAAAGTTCTCCCTTAAAGAGGCAAGTGAATTTTTTTTCTAGTAATAAAGATATAACAATTTGATGTTATTTTGGTTCTTTATTTGCTACTGTATTGGTTTAAATTTAACTCTTTTTAATAATAAATATAAGTTAAATAATACAAAAGTGATAATAAATTAGATTTAAACTTTTGACAAATAATATATTTGATTAGTTCTTAATGAACAACTCTGAAAATATTATTTTTTCCACATACTTATCACGAGATAGTCACTAAAATTGGTTTGCTTATCATCACTAATATGTTTCTCATCATCAATATAATCATAATTTCATAAAATATTGAACGTCATTAGTACATATCAATGATATCAGTGAGCACATCAATGCAATTGGTTTGTTGAAATTACATTATACCAAACAATTATTACCATCGTTGATCCAAGATTGCAGTTGGAAGATGTCATGTTCCAATTGGCAGGGTGAAGAGGTTGTCCATTATTATCTACCAACTGCTTGTGATATGCTGCTCTTGATAAGAGCTTACATTTTTTAAAATATGGAGTGATATTTTCTACATCTGAACTTGATTTCGAATCAAGTTCGTACAAATTTGGATACGTTTTTATTCAAATTGACATGGATAAAAATAAAAATAAAAATCAAAGAATCAAAATATAAATAAAATCTAAACTTACTCGAGATGGAAAGGGAGAACTTCGTGAAGGACTTTGATCAACAATATGGAATGAGCTAGAATTTGAAGAATTGACCATTTCAGATATTACTGAGATTTTGTCCCTGCATTTGAGAAAAATCAGAAATAAAAAGATTGTGTGCATATCCAAAATTAATCTCGACAATCATATAACCACAATTTGAATTTCAATATAGTTTTCAAACCATTTTTCAAGAATAAGGCGACTTTAAGCAGAAAATGCATACTATGTGTTGTCCTCTAAGATGATTCTAAGTTAATTAATCGTGACATAACATATAAAATGTTTTGTTTGTTTTAAATTTTTTCAATGACCAATGTTATGAACAGTTTGAAAACGAGTGCTTAAACCTTAACAGTTTCCAAATAAAATGAAAGGGTTGTTTAGTTGTCTAAAACAATTAATTGTTTTTAATTGAGTGCATAACATAGTTTTAAGAAATTACAACCTACTAAATATTCAAACAGAATATTTAATTGGTTATAAGAAGGAAAGCAGGTAAACAATGTTTGCCTCGTCAACAAAATGTATTTAATCTAATGCATATGGATGTGACAATTTATTGGTATAGAGGAGTTTATAATAACAGACAATTTTATAAACTAATCCCTAATTATTGTTTATAACTTCACAAGAGATTTAAGATGGATTGATACTCAGTTTGATCTTACCCAGATTTATGGATAAAGACTTAAATACATGAAGAAAAACATAATGAAATGAACACATAAGAAAAACTTACAAGAAGACAAACTATTTAAGATAAATTCAGAATCCTTTCATTAATTTGAAGCAAATCTCCAGCTTGATTACAATTCTGCTTTGAAAGCTCATCCAAGGGTTCAACCCGTAATAACTTGAAGGAAGAGTTATTTATACAAAATGAAAGATCTTCTAGAGACGTATTTAAACAAAGTATAAAAAGAATACAAAATCATAGGAATTCTAAAACTGTTGAGTGCCGACACTATCTTTAAAGAATCTGTTGGTGATCTGGTCCCCAAAAAGTGTTGCCTAGCTGTCTATCTGTTGGTGATGAAAGTTACTCGATAATTTCACATAGGTGATCCCATCTATCTTCACTTGGTATAGAAAGATTAACCAACTTCCTGTAAATTTCATCAACCTCGGTATACTTTTCAAAAGTAGGCTTATTAACAAAAATATGTTTGATTTCATGTTTAATTATTAAATCAAAATCCAAAGCTTCTAAGATTTCCTTCCCTATAAGGTGACCCTTTGTACCTGCAAATATAGCTTTATCCATTGCAATTGAATAAAGCTTTTGACAATATTCCTCCAAACTGATCGACTTGTCATCTAGTGCCACTAATCCTAGTAGTCCTCTCTGGTTGAGTAAGTTGAACTTGAAATGAAACCTTTGGACAACAGTTTTCAAGGCTTGGCACTTAGTCTCCAACTGAGTCACGAGATCCTTTTTCTACAGAACCTTCTTAATCTCCAAAATAGTTTCAGTCTTGTCCACAATCTGAATTTGCTCCAACTCGGCTCTGGTTTTTGAATTTAGAACTTTAATCATGTATGTGGATTCACTTGGTTTATCCTTAAGAAGCTCTCTAACTTCTTCAATAGTTGTCTCGTACTTATCTATCATCTTTTTCTATTCAAAAATAATATGTATGGAGGGCCAAACTTCAGTTATAGCCTGACCGATATCTGCCCAAATACTTTCCTTGGCTCGGGCCAAGGTCTGAGCCATTAATGACTCATTTTCCAACTCTTATATCCTTATGGTCAATCTATAGGTCTTCTGCATCTCTTCAACATAAAGAGTGTCATTTTTAATCTTCTGAGTCTCCAGATTCTTAAATTTCTTGTGAAGCCTTTCATTCTCTTGTTTATGGAAAGACAACTCATGTATGACTTTGTTTAAATCTCTTGTTGTTGATGTAGACTCTATTGTTGTTGATGTTGATTCCCCTACTCTCCTTGACACTGTAATAGGTATAGTTGTAATTGAAGCTATGGCTAGTTGAGCATATTCCTCTTTTTCTTTAAGTAATTTCTCAATTTTCTCTTCCATTGTCTTTATCTGTACATTTTGCTCAATGATCAGCTCGATCATTTCTTCTTTGTGCTGCTCACTTTCAGTTATCCCCTTGGTTTGAGGATCTTCTATAGAACGTAGTTTAAGCCGCTTCCTTAATGTTGAAATGTCTGCATTCTTCTTTCTAGTAATGTCCTCTACATCTTTAACATCAGTGGGATCATACCCATTTTTTTTTTTTTAACAAAGTCGGTTGCTGTATTAATAGCTGAAAAAAAGAGGGGAGTCAGAGCTCCTGAGATACATTAAGTGTTGAGGGCAGCCTGGATCAATGGAGTTACAAAACAGATATCTCTCCTTGATCCTACTCCTACTTATTCTGCTTCTAAATATTTATGAACTACTGTAGATTCTTACATATTGGAGTAGAAAAATTTGATAATTGCAAAGCATTTTTAATCTATTTCTATATGACTAATGTGCCTTGCAGTAGATTCCTCCGGCTTTTCATCCCCTTCTACTTACTTGGCACTTGAGGAACTTGGGGCTGCATTGTTGCGTTTGTCCATCATATATTTCAGGATCGAAATCGACTCTTCCGCATGACTGCACCTGTTTGACAAATGGCTAAACTGTTCATGAAGTGAAGAGACCCTGTGCAGGAAGAGGTCAATTTCTGCTCGGTATTTGTCATTAATAATGCGATTCTAGTCTTCGATTCTTGTTTCCAAAATCCTCTGTTGGTTCTCTAAAACACGCTGCTGAGCCCTGATTTCTTCCAACTCAACTTGCAGGTCCGTACAATGCAGACAGTCCTCATTGCGAGCCATAGTTGTTGCTGAGGATGGGGAGAATAAGGGACAAATGCGTACGAAGATTGGCTACCCAATTATATGGTCCATAACACGGGAGGCAGAGCTCTTCCCGGAAGTAAGGGCGATAGAGGAGAGTCGATGAGCAGCACAGTGCACAAAAAATTTCTTGAGGGCCTGAATCCACTTGGAGACAGAGGCGGGGGCGAGTGCAATGAAGTGAGGAACAGATTGATGCTCTGGAGTGAGGAGGAGGGATGGGAGATATAAGGGGAGAGTAAGGGTCAAAAGCGAATGAAGAATGGCTGCTCAGAGATATAGTCCACAACACGGGAGGTAGAGACCTTCCCAGAAGCAAGAGTGACAGGGGAGAGTCGATGTGCAACGTAGCGCACAGAAAGCTTCCTGAGGTCTTGAATCCTCTTGGAGACAATGGGAGGGATGAGAGCGACGTAGAGGGGAATAGTTTGATGCGCTGGAGATTGAAGGGGGGAAGGGAGATATAAGGGGAGGTTGAAGAGGGGGGAGGCGAAAGAGGAGGGAGCCGGTCCTGAGACAAGTGATGAAATCCTTAGAGAGGCGCGGGGAGGTCAGAGAACTGTCCTGGAGAGTCCGTGAAGCTGGACTGAGAAGACAGATACTGGCGGAGTTGTTGAGATTGATGAGATTTTTAGGCAGGTCGAATCTTTGCCTTATCCTTCTGCAGATTGTGATCTTGTTGAAAGCCTGTGATGTCTGATTCCAATCCTTTCTGTCAGTGTTATGCGATTTACTGTTGAATAGATTATTTTGGTTCATGGCAAGGGCTAATGGATCTCCTCAGAATTGTAGCACAAGCTGCCTACTGACCTTTCACACGCTCCGTTGGAATAGTCGTCGGCCTGCTTGTTAAGATTGCGAAGGATATGGTAGTATTGCAAATCGTCCATTGTCTGATGCAGTAGTTGATTGCTCCTGTTGATTTGTTGAAGGAGAGTATTAGGTGAATCCTTCTGGTGAACCATGAGGTGGATGACAACATAAGAATCCCCAAAGATCTTTGCTGATTTTATCCCCAGTTTTCTTAACTGAGTTAGTCCCTGAAACAGGGCTAACGCTTCAGCTCTGTTATTCAAGACCTTCCCCAGACCCCACTCATAATGGATGATGCGTTCCCTATTGGCGTTGATGATCAGTCCCCCTGCTCCGGCTGTACTGGGATTTGATTTGGATGCCCCATCGAAAAAAATATGGAAGCAGTTGCAATTCTTGTATCCAGTTGGCGAACTCCTCTTCTTTTAATCTGACTTTCCAGGAGTTGGTTTCTACCCTGCTCTGTTCTTCCGTCATGCTACCCTTCTGTGCATTGTAATTTTTTTCCAATATGTAATTTATAAAATCTCACTCTTCCACACTATACTTTGTTGCATCTATCTTTCCTGTAGTTTTAATTGAAATAGTTTCCAGGGCGAGATTTTTGGTCTTGATACAGATTATTCTTGTAGATGAGCTCTTGTCTTGGAATATTTTCCAATTTCTTGCTAGCCAGATTCGCCATAGCAAGGTATAAGGGAGAGTGTTCCATACTCTCTTCACCAGGTTGCTTCTTTTTTCTTTCCAGGGGCAACATTTTCTCCATATGTAGATTTCATCAGCTATGGAATGTTGAGGGTTCTAAGGTAAGTTACCTATGGAAGACAGTCTTTTCCAACAATCGACAGCAAAGGGACATTCTACGAATAGGTGGTGCATCGTTTCTTCAGTGTTGCAGCAGTTGGGGCATCTGGATGGGCTGTTGATGCCTCTTTTTTTTAGGTTCTCTGCTGTTAAGATTTTTCCTTTCAGCAGAAGCCATATGAAAATTTTATTTTTGGAAGTGCCTCTAATCTCCAAACTATTTTTCAGTGGTTCCATAAATTCATGGGAAAGGTGTTGTTGCATTGGTGTTGGTGGCCTGCTTTGACTGTGTAATTGGTTCCAATTGAGTCCTAGCGGAATCCATCCCTCTCATTTTTCTCGATGGGAGCTTTACTATGGAGGAGAGTCTGAAGATACCTTAGGCTAGGCTTTAATTCGCTGGGAATTTCCGGGAAGGACCATCCTGTCCAGGTGTGGGAGTGAGGATCCCAACTAGAGATTTGAGCTAGATGATGGATACCCCTATTGTTAAGGAACTTAATGATGGGTATGGCTTCTTTATGCATGTTTATGGGTTGTTGTCCCAGGATTTTATCAATTCCAATGTTGATGCTAGCTCCCCCCCTGGAACTTTAGAAATATTTTGGATCATGAGAGGGAGGGCTTTTTTGCATAACTACCAGATTTTAGTGGAGTCTCTGTTGGGAATATTGGAGTCAAGGAGTTGCTACCTCGGAAAGTTTAGGTATTTGGTCTCCAGCACCTTTTTCCACCACGATGAAGGTCCTGAGATAAACCTCCATACAATTTTCGCACCAAAGGCCAGATTTAAGAACTTTGGTGATCTAATACCAAGGCTTCCTCTATCTTGAGTTTGGATGACATGTTTCCAACTGACTAAATTAAACTTGCTTTTGTCGTTCTTCCCTCCTTACCAAAGGAAGTGGTGTAGAAAAACTTCCAATTTGTGGTGAAATATGGCAGGAGCTTGATAGAGTGAGAAACGGTAAAGGGGAAGAGAGGTGATGCCTGACTTGAGGAGAATAAGGCGGCCTGCTGGGTTGAGCCACAGTGATCCCCATTGCTGCACCTTCCTCTTTACCTTGTCAATGATTCCATTCCAGGTTTCAGCCTTCAAAGGACCTAGACTCACTGGCATGCCCAGGTAAGAGAAATGGTTCCATTCCAGATTGCATGTGACACCCAATATATTTGCGATGCTGTGGATAACCTAATTTTAAGTGTTCCATCCATATATACAACTTTTGAGCTGATTGACCAAGCCTCCAGAATACCCCATAAATTGGTTAAGGAGTTTCTTGAACCGCCTTGCTACTGTGGTGGAGGCTCCTCCAATTAACAAGGTATCATTAGCAAACTGTGAATGATTGATGTTTTTGGCTCCATTCTCGAATTTGATACCAGTTATAAGGCCCACTCTCCGATTGTGGTCCAGAGCTTGACTGAAGGATTCTGCCATGAGGATAAAGAGATAGGGGGAGAGGGGACAGCCCTGTCTAAGACCCCGGGAAGATTGAAATGCTTCACCTAGTCTACCATTGACCAGGGGGGAGATCCAGGGTCCAGAGATGCAAGCAACAATAATTTTAATGAAGGGTATCTCGAATCCCATCTTTTTTAAGACAGTTATAAGGAAGGAGTGCCTAACTCTGTTGAAGGCATTAGCCAGGTTGAGCTTGAGGACAAATCCTTTTCCTTCCTGGAGAGGCTTGAATGTATGGCTTCTTGAACAAGGAGAATGGAATCAATGATTTGCCTGTTAGGCAAGAAGCCTCCTTGATTTTCAAAGATCAAGGAGGAAAGGAGGGGTTTAAGCCGAGAGGCTAGAATTTTGGAAAGAATTTTATAGGAGGAGTTGTAGAGGGAGATGGGTCGGAATCTGGAGAGAGAAGAGGGTCGATTTTCTTTGGGGATGAGGGCAAGGAAGGTGGCATTGGTGAACCCTCCTATTTTCCCCTTTCTTTGCGCCCATCGAATCATCTTGATCAGGTCCTTTTTTATAAGACTCCAGAACACCTTATAGAAGCAAATGGGGAATCCATCAGGCCCGGGCGCCTTATCAGGATGCAGATTCCAAATCGCTCTTTTGATTTCCTCTTCTTCAATTTCCTTGTTAAGGTTGTCATTCATCTCCTTAGTGATTCCTTTGGGTATATGCTGGAGCAAATCAGAATAGTCTTCTTCCCCTTTGGTTTCAGTTAAGAGATCTCAATAATGCTTGGAGGCAGCCTTCCTTATGGTCTCTTGCGTGTTGTGCAAATTTCTTTCATTGTCCAAGATTGTGCTTACATTGTTCCTGAGCTTTCGAGCAGTGGCCTGTTTGTGAAAATAGGTTGTATTTTTGTCTCCTCCTTGGAGCCATAATTGTCTGGATTTTAAGCGCCACTTGATTTCTTCCTCCCTATTAATGTGACTCAGCTATGTATATAGTACACGTTCTTGCTCCTTGTTTTGTTGTGATAAGCCATGTTCTTCGATCCTTAATTGCACACTCTCTAAATCACTCTTGATTTTATTTTTGACCTCCTCTGGCTCCTCGTAATTTTCTTTGGCCCATTCCTTTATTACCTGTTTGGTTCTTTTTAATTTGGTTTCCCAGATGAAGCCTGGCGAACCTTCTACATGTTGGCTCCAAATCTTCTGGACAATTTCTCTGACTACTGGAATCCAATTCCAAAGGGGACTGTATTTAAAAGGGATAGGTCCGAGGGGCAGTGGGTTTCCAGAGTTAGAGTAATAAGATAGTGATCAGAAGCTGAGGTATTGAGGATGTTGGTGTATCCTACAGAGAAGGAAGAGAGGTACGAGATATTGACTAAGAATCTATCAAGCCTCTCCATTATGTTGTCGATGCCAATCCTTCGGTTACTCCAAGTATACCTGCGATTTTTGGGTACAACATCAACTAATTCATGTTCCTGAGTGATAGTCTCCAGTCGGCCTTTGAAGGGATCTGCAGTGAAAGATCCTCCCCTTTTTTCATTGGCATGCAAGACCAGGTTGAAGTCACCTGCTACTATAATGTTTGTGTTTAGCTCCCCATCAATGCTTGTCTTCAGATCGTCCCAGCAGATTTCCTTTTCTCTGTAATGGTTGGGGACATAAAAATTGTATATGATTACTGTGTGGCTGCCTGTTCTATTGTCAAGAGTTGTTCTGATCCAATTCTAGTGGAGATTTGTTGAGGTGTAGTTCCATTTACTATTGTCCCAAATGGTGACAATTCCTCTGGAGGCTCCTCTTGAATCACTGATGCATCCTATATATTGTTTCTGCTGATCTATAATTCTTCTCATTTCCTGCTGGTCTTGTTTTGTCTCTTGTATCAACGTAATTTCTGGCTTTTCATTGTCGATTAGGTCTCTAAGGGCAGCTACTTTGGAGGGGTGCCCTAAACCCCTACTGTTCCAAGATAGGATTTTCATCATTAGATATTGGGCGTGCGGAGAGGTGCTCGCCTCTCTTGATCTTTGTAGCTTGTCTCTTTCTCTTGATGCCCACAATGAAGGATTCTATTGGAGTTTTTGTGCCCATGGCTATGTCTTTCTGGGCATTCTCATCCCTGTGTTGTTTAGCTGATTTTCTGCCAGGTCCCGGTTTTCTGTAAGTGTCGTTGGTTGTTCCATGTTCTTTCGAAGAGCTTCTAGTAATCCTTGAAAGAGGGGATTCGAGGGGATCCTGTGATGAGATGATCTGGGATGGGTGGAGGTCAGAAGGCTCAGAGGGGGGATCTTCAGGGGGAGATTCGAGAGTGGAGAGGACAAGAAAGGGGTTGGAAGAGGAGGGGAGGGGTGGATCAGGTGGGAGGGGGATAGATGGAGAGGGGGAGGAAGAGGAAGGGCGCAGAGCTGAGGGTCCAGGGGTATCAGTTTCCAAGGGAGGCTTGGGAGGAGGAGTTGATTT
>APFE030333248.1:6211-20962 GCA_000404065.3 Pinus taeda
GGGTTAGTACAGGGAGCTATAAGGATAGACTGTGATAGCCAAAGCGCAATTTTCTTGGAAAAGAACCCTGCTTATCATTCAAAGACAAAGCACATTGATTTCAGTATCACTTTGTGAGGGATATGATAGAAGACAAAAAGGTGTTGCTGGTAAAGGTGGACACTTTGAAGAATATTGTAGATGCATTGACAAAATCAGTGAGCTCTGAGAAGTTCTCTTGGTGTGGAGAAACAATGGGAATTTCAGGGCTGGAAAAATGACTAAGCTCTCCTGTGGCCCCTTGTGGAAAGAAAACAACAAGTGGGAGATTGTTGGGTTGTGCTATATTCTTTCCACGACTAACTGACGTAGTGAATCGGGGGTTAGAGGGTGGGCGGAGCCCCCCCTTCGTTGCGCCAATTGTGCAGCGGGGCGGCAGCCCCCCCTATCCAGGGGGTTTGAGGGGGGCGGGTAGCCCCCCTCTACAGGCTCTAGGGCAACGCCACGGCAAAATTTTTTTTGGACCCTATATTAGGTTGGGCAAACCTACCTATGGTTTTCGATCCATGGTATTAGATGCTTCGGTATGTATAAATATGTATTGTAACATTGAAAGGACAATAATGAAAAAACAAGCTGGTAGTCCCGGTTTTGGGATCCAATGTGAAATCTCTGTGTATATGTGTTTTATTTGTTATGCTCTCGCATTTTTATTTTTCCTGTGATTTAGAATTTGTATGCAGTTAATTTCTGTACAGGGTTAAAACCTACAAAACATATCCCAAAAACTAAACATGTTGCATGCGCTCATGTAACTCATACCTTTTCATCAACCAAGTTGTAATACAATAACCAAAACACTCAGCCCAATTCATATTGGGGGAACATAAGGATTCTTCCCCAAAGGCCTCAAAACAATTGTTATTCTATTCTATCAATGTTGATGAAGTGGTAGAAATTTTCACATTGAATTTCAAGAATACGTGTATGAAGTTGTAACAAAATATTATAACAAGTAGAAGCCAACTTCATTAACCATTTTCTCAAAAACTACAAACTAGATTTTACTAAATTTTTCCAAGTAAAATTTTGCTATATTAATGCTCCTCCAAACCTAAAATCAAAGCAATATGATCCAAACTTTTCACAATATCAACAAAATGGTTGTAGGTGACAGTGCTTGATTTAGGAAATATTACAAATTGGTTTAGATTTAAATTTGGTGGGTTTGTTCATTTTAATGATACCTTCTTGGAGTGAAAATATCACAAGAATCTAGTTCATGGTTTTAAATATATGTGTGAATCATTTTTTTTCATTAATAAGAATGAAATTGCATGCCTAAAATGAGGAATAATGGAGAAAATAACCATCACACATAGAAAATCCTCCCCCAAACTAGAAGGTTAGCATGCCATCATGACACACTAGAAAATAAATTGAGGGTGTTACTACAATCAATTTTGAAATCTCTGTGTGGTGTATAACAACGTATATTTATGAAAAAGTTGATTTTGTATGATCTTATTTTTCTTCTCGGGTTATAATCAACAAAACAATCATTCTAATAACAAGAATACTTCTTATGGAGCAATGATATAACCATTTTATTCCTTTAGTAAGATTGTGGAAGATGATGTCATAGATGTTATAGGCCACATGGAATAAGGGAGGTTTTCAGAATGAATAAGGATGGTGATGAATGATAAATAGTATTAATAGCATGGTTCTAATAAGTAAAGAAATGAAAAATACCATCCCCGAAATCGAGAGCTTTGAAGACTTTGAAAAAAGGGAAGTGGTAAAGAAATGGAAATAATGGTCTGAAAATATGAGTGAATAATGCTTAGTTTTTTTTAGGACATTCTCCTAAACTTTTAATAAATAAAAAATTTATGTTATTTTACCTCAACTTTTACCTTTGTAAAAGGTGGGAATGACATGGATGGAGTGCTATTTCTCGAAGTTGATGTAGGCTGAATAGATGTTGAAAGCAATGCAGAAGGAAGGAGCCATGAAAGCTAAAAGAAAGAAATTAGAAAGTATGGTAGGGTTTCCTTCCCCTAAACTGATTAGTTACCCTATCATCAAGATTTCTATAACACATCTCATGAGCAGACTCAACCAATAATTCATCACCTCAATAACCTCATTATATAGAAAAGTGACATAATCCTATGTTGAATGCCATGGGATAAAAAAGATGGATGAAAGGGGGTATAAAATAGGGTAAAAATAATGAAAAAAAGATGCATGTCTTAGACCAACCATCTTTTTCTTTTATGGGCACACAAATGGTGACATGTGGAATGAATCAGTTATCTCAATCGTTTCCTCTCAAAGTCTTACCAATATCCAACTGTGTAACGTAAGCCTCATTATATGAGAAAACTAAATAAGCTACACTAAGGGTCCCACCTCCATGAAAAATTATTTATTATATAAAAGATAAAACTTCAAAGAAAAAGACTTGAAAGAACTTAAATCCATTCTATGAAACCAAATATATGATGTTTATTCTTCCTAGATTAGTTTAGTGGCAATTGTTTTAGAATCTAGCCTGGGGCCTTCACTAGAAGTCAGTTATATATCTTTCAATGTGTGTCATACATCTCTCTTACCTGGGATAGCCCTACTGCCAGAAATATTATTTAGTACCCCGACGAGTTTATCTTAGTATCATACAAGAATAGAACTTCTACCAACAAACATGTTTAGTATCTCGACACATTTACTTGTACTTCCTGATACTTCCTATTATTATTTTGGTTTCTTCATGTGAAGAACATTTATAAATATTCCACTTAGAAGATTTAAAATATTGCATACTTCTCATTGGTAGATTTTTAGAGTGTAAGGTGTTGGACAGTTGGCATTCTCTAGATGGCTAGTGGCCTAGTGAAGGCATCTGCAAGTGTGTTGGCATTGATGTCAACAATCATGCTTGGGAGATGTGTTGGGAAGTTGGCTTTGCCTAACTATCGGTAGGAGTGTTGGCATTAATTTCAACCATATAAGCTCATATGCTTGTTACAATAGATCATTTTGGTAGTGATGGCCCAGGAGGAATCTCAAGGTAGTTGTGGGTGTTTAGGGATAAATTCCCCTAGGGTCTTGGGCCAATACCCTAGTAGATCGGGGGTTATATACAAATAAAAACACACATTCCACAGAACCATGATGCTAATATAAACAAAGTACGTGAAGAGAGGTGCAATTGGGGGTCCTTCATTTGGGAAGATCTAGCCAAGGTCCAAACCCTCTTGGAGTTCCTTTCACTCCTTCAACCTGCAAAACAATCAATTCAAGAAAGCACAATAGTATATTTACCAAGCATCATAAAGAAATCATCTTCATAGTATATTGAAAAGTAGTTAATTATACAATTAAAACAATCATTCATATGTGAATCATAACATTGATATCGTAAACATGAAGAAGATTTATATCAGGAACAAGACAAGTGTTTCTTTTATTATAGAGAACTAAAGTATAGAAAGGAATGATTTCACCTGAGTCTTCCTTTTGCAGGCTCCAAGTGGAACCGTCCTCCAGATTCATCCAATCTCAAGCCTTCAACAAGCTCCTTCCATAACTTACTCCAAGATATCTCAAGTAGTGGAAAGACATCATAACTCAAGGAAACAAGGGTTTCCTGCAATGGGGGAAGTGCTAGAAGCACAAGGATCTTCAGACCTGGTCAGGGATAATCTCAGTCAAGTGACTTTTCTCTCTATTCTCTCCTCTTAGGCCTTCGCATTGGAGCCTTTTTATACTTCTCCCAAAGTAGTTTTTTAGTTGGGAATTCATTGGGAACAGTTGGGCCACAGGCACTAATAGGTAATCAATAGGTAAAACCCATGATCTCCACCCGAAATTAAGGAGATTTAATTTTTTTAAGTGTTTTAAGACATATACATGGGTTGGGTATACACAGACCCGCATACACACACGTTTAGCTCAGGGCAATGTCGTGTATAAGGAATAAAACACTATTTTTTAAGTATTTGGACAAGGTCTGGAAGGAGGGCTTGCCCTAGGCCATGAGTGCAGCATCAAAAACATCAAGAGTGATATTTGGAGCTATAACAGTGGGATTCATGTAGAAAATCATCATAGTAGCAGGCTTGTTGGAGAATCCATAAAATGATGATTACAATGATGGCTTGGGAGGAAGGATTCCTATGATAGCTTCAAGCCTTAAGTATAGAATCATCATAGTAGTAGGCTTAGTGGAAAAGACATAAAATGATCAACTACTATGCTCATTAGGAGGAATCTCAAGGTAGTAGCAGGCTTCATGCATAGGATAACCATGGTGGGTGTGATCTCAAGTGTCTAGAGACTTAAGGAGAAGATGGTAGGTAGTGACCTTGGAGTGGAGTCACATTTTGAGGTAGAAAATGGACTCATTGGCTAATCGGAATTCTTTCATTGGAAATTTCTCTTTAATATCTCTCCAATGGTATAAGGAAGTCTAGAAATGGAAATGTGGTTCGAAGGATATGGCTTGCTAGAGTTCAAGGTGATTCAGGCCTTATGCAATGAGGAATATCAGAGATCAGAGGTCCTAGTAGTTGATGATTAGGGGATTGAAGGCTCAATGAATGGTGGAAGTAAACCGTAGATTAGAAATTTTTGATATTGCATATTGGAGGTCCCAACAAATCGCAATTGGTGATCAAAGGTTTCGTTGTGAAGTGAAACAGAAATATGTGATATTCAATTAGCGATATTGAAAATTGAAATATCAGAGGTCAACATAGTGGTGTATCAGCACACAATGGTGCATCGATGATCGACGTTTGGTATTTCAAAAGTGACATTGGCATTGAGGCCTCTACTATCAAATCACTAGGAAAGCAAAAAGCATTTTTACAAAGGAATTCGCTGGAAAAAGAAAGCATGGCAGGCATTTTTCTCTCTCCTCGAGGAGGACATGTTGACGTGTTTGGTTGGCTTTGATAAGGACATATAGTAGCACCAAAGAAACTTTGATGAGGACACATGGGAGTGTTTGATTAGTACTCATAATTCCAGTGGCTGTTGAAATTAGCATGACCTAACGATATGGAGGGACACATGGTAGGCTGTTTTGGGGTTTTGGATAGCCTAAAGGGCCATATCTAGGTGTCATGTGTCATTGGTCGGAATACGCCATGTGGCATGTGATGAAATCACTTCAGAAATTGGTGATTGGTGATCCTTGGTGGCTAGCGTAGCTGCATCATAGAGAATTCTTCGATAAATGGCCTCCTGGAGTATAAAGAACATGTTTTATGAAACAAAAGTGTAAGGGATCAAAAAAGGAAATATAGCCCCTGTTGATGGTCTAGAGGCCTTAACACCTTAAGGGTGGGTCCTCGGTTACAACCCTCAGTTCTATGTAGGAAAGCACAAAGAGGGTATTATACATAAGGGGTTGAGGAATATTAGAGTTCATTGTTTTTGTATGGCTTTTATGGGTAAAAGCGTCGATATGGAAAAGGCTTCGATAGTGATTTGTAGTGTATTTTTTCTTTCAATAGATCATGGTACATATTATTGGATGAAGTATGGGTCAGTAGTTGCAGGTTTAATTGTCGAATAGTGGAAGTGGTCATTGAAGAGATTTCATACATGCTTTGCAATAAATAAATAATAATGATGGCATGCCTAATGTACAGTGAAGCCATGCTTGAGTAATGTCAAGCTCTATGAGCCTTGAAGTTCATGGTGAGTCTAAGTAATGGGATAGTTGTTGATAAACAGGATTGTGACCAGGTTGAGTATGTAGATGGTATATCCAGTTGTAGACGCAATAATAACATGGAGAGGCCATGCTGAAGTACATTGTGAGTGATGCCTAAGGACAATGTGGCAACATCAATTGAGGTGAACGATAGAGAAAATAAAACACGTGTGATATGATGAGTAAGACATGGGGGAATGCAGTATTGTAGCCATACAACCAAGAGAAAAGATCTCTGAGTAAGTGCACTACTATGAGGCTATGCAAGAGACAATTTTGTGTGTAAAGGTTGAGTGTGCCTAAGTAGAAGAAGAGAGAAGACCCCGAGAGAATCCCTCTGTGTGTGAGGCTAATGTTCTTGTGTGCTTTGTGTTTAAAGGTCGATTTTTTCCTATGTTATGTGTGTTAGATCCGAGAGTTGCCTGTGCATTGAGAGTGTAAAGGCAGAGTTGTTCGTGTGTTGTGAGGAAGGTAGAAGGATTCTGTGAGCTGCTGTGGAGAGTAGAGAAGCTAAGAGGTGAGTGCATGAAGTTGAAGGGTTAGAGATAGTGTTGCATAGAGGGCTGAGAGACTACTGATGATAAGCATATCAAAGGGTTACTAAAGAGTGTTGTAGTGTGATGAAAAGCGCAAAAGGGTGAGTAGAGATCAAAGTTGAGATCAGGCAGAACTACTACTAAAATCACAAAGGACAACCAATTCTTATTTGAATACGGGTTGGTGCCTACAATCAGGAAGTTGGTGCTTCCATCTCTAGTGGAGCTTGGGAAAGCTTGGGGGTTGGTGCCTCCTGCAAGTTGGTGCTTGCATAAATCCAGGGAGATGCAAGTTGGTGCTTGCAACAAATCCATGAGGTTGGTTCCTCATATGGTTCTTCTGGAAATTAATACAGGTGTCCACAAACAGAGGGAGTTGGTGTTTCCTACTAGTTTGTTCTAGCAAACAAATCAAAGTGAGTTGGTGCTTCTCATGAGAAGAGATTGATGTAATAGACTAGGTGCTCCTATTTACATCAATAACAAAAACAAGATTTGTGGGTGTTTCTCGAAAGGGTTTCCACGTGAAAAACTTGTGTCCAATGTGTATGATGTTTATGGTTTACATGTTTCTGTGTTGAGTTAATGTTGTTGCTACATTATAGATTGTTTCTGGTTATATGGATGAATGCAATGTTTAAATAAGGAAAGTAAATTTTCATAGAGAAGTAAACATTAGCCTTAATATTGGTTCACCCCCTCCACCCCTCTCAGTATTAACATTGTTTCCAACAATTGGTATTAGAGCCAAGTTCCTTTGGAAATAGCTTAATCGCAAGAAGTTAGATCAAAGGAAAACAATGGATAATGAAGTTTGGCTAATATCAGAAGGAGTTCCATCTTTAAATGAATCAGACTGTGGGCTTGATTATGAATTCTAGGAGGTTTTACTGATGGAATATTTACTGGACTTGAATGTTGACATGTAGTGCTCTGTTCAGTACAACAGGAAGAATGAGAAGAATGTAAAATCCAAGGAGGTCATCATGAGAGGGATATCTAAGATGGATGCTTAAAGTGAGGCATTGTAAGTGAGAAATAGATGTGCTTGACAGACAACAATGTCTGCATATTATAGATACTCATGTGGCTCGAGAAGAGGTTGAGGAGCCCTACTGCTCTAACAACAAACCAGAAAGTGGAGAAGTGGATTCCCATCACACTTTCGTTGATGAGGTAGAAGTCTTAGAGGAGATATCATGATGCTTATAAAGTATGCTATTACCTTGTGATAAATGTAAATAAGTAGGTCATTCATTATCTAGATGTTCATTTGAAGATAAAGACAACCATGCCTCGAGTATTTGTAATGAAGATAGACCTGGTCTAGTAGCAACAGAAAATAAGGGATCCTCATATGAAGAAGAAGGAATAACCCTTAGACCTATGGAAGAATCCGTGAACATGGAGATGGGATTATATCTATGTGATAACTTAGTTATCACCTCTAGTAGAGAAGAGAAAGATCTAAATGAAAGGATCCTTTCTATAAATAAGTTGATATCTACTCTCAAAGTGATCGAGGACCTATTAGAGGAAAATATCAAGAAAGAGGATCAAATGGAATTCTATGAGCTTGAGAATGAGAAGTTGAGAAAAAAAATAATTGAACTAATTTCTCAACACGAAAAGATTAGTAGTTTGAGTGGGAGGTTAACCTATCAGCTGAGTATAAAGGAGGGTTGTCGTGAGAGACTACAAGTTGAGGTAGTCTCATTGAGACATGACTTATAAAAGTCATAAAAAGAGTTGTCGCAATATTAAAAGCTGATGGAAGTCCAAGGTTCCAACAAAAAGGAAATAAAGGTTGTTGGACACCAGTAGCAGCAAAGAGAGAAGCAACAACAACAAGGTAATAAAAGGCAACAATAGAAGGCTAAGATGTAACAACATGTAGTGCTGCATAAGTCCAAGTAGAAACAACAACAAGTGCAACAGAAGAGGGAAAGGCAACTACAAGGGAGAGTGCATGATAGAAATTATTGTTGTCATAGAAGGCACAAGAAGATCTCAAATAGGACCCCTCCTCCTCAAGGAAAAATCCTACAAAGAAAAGTTAATCTCTATCAATAGAAGCCTTTTTATGGATATTGTCTTTTTTGCAATAATTTGGGACATAGAGTCATAGACTTTATATGGAATGAAAGGAAACAAAATGAGTTGAGTAGAAGCAACCCAAGAATGCACAAAATGGATGGGAGTAGGCAAGCTAGCCATGAGAGGAGTTTTCAAAAAATATTTGACAAAAAGGGTAACTCCTCTACCCCAATCTTAAGCCATGTTGAATGCTCCAACAGTGTCAATCTCAAGCATACAAGAGTTGACTACATAAATGAGAAGAAATGAAATGCTTCTCATCATGTGAATGCGAATGTAGTAGTTTAGAATTTGAAGATAAGGAGAAAGAATATAGTAGAAACATACTCATATGTTCTCAATTCTCTGTGTCAACAGAGAAAGGTGCACAGAGGAGGAAGAAGTCAAAAGAGTAATCCCCATACTCTTGTAGCAAACCCTTATGAAAGGAAGAGAGGCTTCAAGTAGATTTGGGTGAAGAATGAGGAATTGAATGAAAAAATTCCTCTACCTAAGTGCAACTGAGAGAATACCCAAACAATGGTAAAGAAGAATCAATAAGGGAATACTTCTGGTAGAACTCAACCATTAAAGGTCTCGAGGAAGATGGAGGATGATCTCCTTAGGGGGAGTGTATCCTCTATTTCTCTTTAGTGAAGGAAGAGAATGACCTCAAGGGAGGCCAGGTAGATCATATGTAGGAGGCTATGAAGGATGAACAAAATGGTGCAACTGATTGATGAAGGTGGAGTTCAGCCATTATGAGGAGGAAACAATGATAACATTTGTTTAGGGAAGAAGATGGGCAGCAGTGGAAGTGTAGAATGACAGGAAGCTCACAGTCTTTCCAAGTCCATAGCATCAGTCCCCAAGCAAAGGTGATATATCTTTGCAGGAGACCAGGGAGCATTGGCTCAGGGGGATTTTCCTTGATAAGAAATAATAGGAAATAATGGGAAGCCTCAAAAAGGAAGACTGTTGAGAAAGGAAATATTTTCATCTTTGATGAAGCACTCTTATTTCATTTAAGTTGTAAGCTAATAGTGTATAGAAGCATTGTGTTTGTAAAAAAAAATTGGAAGAATATTTTTCATGCCCCTTAACTCTCAATTGGTGTAGCTATGTCAATTGGATGTGATGGGACACCATTGAGAAACCATGTGTGCAAATGGACATTTATTTTTAAGAAAATAAATAACAGAGTTTTCCTGGTATAGTGTTCGATTTGTATCATATCCTCTTTTATGCAATTGGTATGAGCTATGAAGCAGTCCCCATATATGAGAATGATCTCAAGGGGAGTAGCAAAGATGCTCAGATAAGTGAGCATAGTCTCGGAAGCAGCGAAAATAGAAGAAATGTCCAAGCCAAAATGCATCATTATAACTTGGTATTTGCAACAACAACAATACCATGCACAAAGAAATAGGCATCAATATATTTGATACAAAATATGAATTGGTGGACAAAATGCTTAGTCAAGTAACCATTAGAATTTCAAAATTGGAAGAACAAATCAGAGGAGTATATGTTTAGGGGGAGCATATCATTCTTGTCCAGTTTATGGAGAAGCAGGAACACTTGCCTTGGTAGAGATGTATGCGAAGACAACTAGACTCTTGTCCTCACAGTCAGTGATTTTATGAGGTGAGTGGTGACCACATTGGGCAAAAAGAGGCTTGTAGCCCCTTTCCATTGATTAAAAATGGGGAGAAAAGTTATGGAGAAGTTGTGATGGAAAGCAGAGCATTAATGTCTCCTGCAATGACATGTGTGGAAGCAACATGAGTTTTGGCCATCACTTGAAGAATAGGATGGAGTGTTGCCATCAATGCCAAAGGGCAATATTTTTGGATAGTAGGCATTGTTTGGATGGCTAGTGGTCTGGTGAAGGCATCTACAAGTGTGTTGGCATTGATGTCAACAGTCATGCTAGGGAGATGTGTTGGGAAGTTGGATTTTCCTAAGTATTGGAAAGAGTGTTGGCATTGATGTCAAATAGATAAGCTCAAATTCTTATTGTAGTAGATGTTGGTAGTGGTGGCCTGGGAGCAATCTTAAGGTAGTTGTGGGCTTCATGTAGAAAATCATCATAGTAGCAGGCTTATTGGAGAATCCATAAAATGATGATCACAATGATGGATAAGGAGGAAGGATTCCTATGATATCTGCAAGCCTTAAGTAGAGAATAATCATAGCATTAGGCTTAGTGTAAAAGACATCAAATGATCAAATACTATGCTCATCAGGACGAATCTCAAGGCATCAACATGATTCATGCAAAGGATCACCATGGTGTGTGTGATCTTAGGTGTCCAGAGATTTAAGGACCAAAAGGTAGGCAATGACCTTGGACTGGAGTCACCTTTTGAGGTAGTAGATGGAATTAGTGTCTAATAAGACTTATTTCATCAGAAGGTTCTCTAGAAGAGCTTTCCAACAGTATGCGCAAGTCCAGAAATCAACTTGCGGTTTGAAAGATATGGCATGTTGGAGTTCATGATGATTCAAGCCTTATGTAATGAGGAATATCGGAGATCAAAGGTCCCAAAAATCAATGATTAGGGTATTCAAGGCTCAGTGCATGACGGAAGAGAACCACTGATTATTGATTTGTGATATTGCATAGTGGAGGTCATGAAAAATTGCAATCGAAGATCAAAGGTTTTGGTGTGAAGCGCAAAAACAATATGTGATATGCGATTATCAATATTGGAAATTGCAATATCAGAGATCGACATAGTTGTATATCGACACACAGCGGTCCATCCGCAATTAGCATTCATTGTTTCAAAAGTGATGCCGAGATTGAGGCCTCTAGTGTTAAATTGCAAGGACAACCAAAAACATTTTTACAAAGGAATGCGCTACAAAACCAAGCATCACAGGCCTTTTTTTTCTCTCCTCTAGGAGTATATGTGGAGGTGTCTCTTTGGCTTCGATAAGGTCAGATGGCAGCATCATAGAAGCTCTGATGATGACACATGGCAATGTTTGATTGGTTTTGATAATGCCAGGTGGATGCTAACGTCAACATGACATCATCATATAGAGGGACACATGGCATGATTTTTTAGGGTTTTGGATGGCCTAATGGGTCATATTCGGGTGACACATGTCACTGGTCAGAATATGCCACATGGCATGTGACGACATCACTTCGACAATTGATGATCGATGATCCTTGGTGGATAGAATAGTTGCATCTTAAAATATTCTTTGATAAATGGCCTCCTAGGGTATAAAGCATCAGTTTTATGAAACAAATGTGTAAGTGGCCAACAAAGGAAATATAAAACCTTGTTGAGGGTCTAGAGGCCTTAGTACCTTAAGGATGATCCCTTGGTCACATCCCTCAGTTCTATGTAGGAAAAAAGAAAGAGGGGCTTATACATAAGGGGATGAGGACTACCAAACATTCTTTTTGTATGGATTTTATGCGTAAAATCATCGAGATGGAAAAGGCTCCGATAGTGCCATGTAATGTATTTTTTACTTTGATAGAGCACGGTAGAACGTATTGAAGGAGGTATGGGTGAGAAGGTTGACTGTCAAATAGTGGAAGTGGTTGCTGAAGAGATTTGGTACATGCTTTGCAATAAATGAAGAACATTGATGCCATGCATAATGTACATAGAATCCATGCATGAGTAATGTCAAGCTTTGTGAGCCTTGAAGTGCTTGGTGAGTCTCAATGATGGGATAACTGTTGACAAAGAGGACTGTGCCCAGGTTGAGTATGCAGATTGTTTAGCTAGTGGTAGATGCAACAACAATATGGAGAGGCCACGTCAAAGTACGTTATGAGTGATACCTAAGGATAGTGTGGCAGCATCGATAGTATGGAAACATCAATTGAGATGAACATAGAGAAAATAAAACACATGTGCTCTGATGAGAAAGACGTGGGGAAATACAGTATTGTAGCCATAGGGCCAAGATAAAAGATCTCTGAGTAAGTGCACTGCTGTGAGAGGCTGTGTAAGAGCCAGTTTTGTGTGTAAAGGTCGAGTGTGCCTAAGAAGAAGAAAATAGAAGACTTGGAGAGAATAACTCAGTGTGTGAGGCTAAATTTGTTGTGTGCTCTGTGTGTAAAGGTTGATAGTTTCCTATGATATGTGCTATAGAGCCGAGAGTTGCCTGTGGATGGAGAGTGTAAAGGCAGATTTGCTGGTGTGTTTTGTGGAAGTCAAAAGGTGCATGTGAGCAGCTGGAGAGTAGAGAAGCTAAAAGGTGAGTGCATGAAATTGAAGGGTTAGAGATAATGTTGTATAGAGGGCTAAGAGGCCGTTGATGATAAGCAGATCAAATGGTCATTGAAAATTGTTGTAGAGGGCTAAAAAGTGTAGCAGAGTGAGTAGAGATAAAATATGAGATCAGGCAGAGTTGTTGCCAAATCATAGAGGAAACCTAGTTATTATTTGAATGTGGATTGGTGCCTTCAATCAGGAATTTGGTGCTTCCATATCTAGTGGAGCTTGGGAAGGCTTGGGGGTTAGTGCCTCCTACAAGTTGGTGTTTACATAAATCCAAGGATATGACAGTTGGTGCTTGCAACAAATCCATGAGGTTAGTGCCTCATGTGGTGCTTCTAGAAAGATGGATAGGTGTCTACAAACAAAGGGAGTTGGTGCTTATCGCTAGTTGGTTCTAGAAAACAAATCAAAGGGAGTTGGTGCTTCCTGTGAATGGGTGCTCACAAACAAATTCATGTAATAGATTAGGTGCTCCTATATACATCAATATCAACAACAATATTCGAGGTTTTTTCCCGAAAGGTTTTCCATGTGAAAAACATGTTTCTAATGTGTATGATTTTTATGGTTTTCATGTTTGTGTGTTGAGTGAGTGTTGCTGCTACATTATAGATTGTTGCTAGTTATATGGATGAATGGAATGTTTAAATAAGGAATGTAAAATGTTATAGAGAAGTAAAAATTAGCCTTAATATTGATTCATCCCCCTCTCCCCTTAATATTAACATTGTTTCCAACATAAGGAGGTTGAGTGGTACATGATTGTTTTATATTTTCTAGGAACATAAACCATTACTCAAGTTTATCCCATGAGCAACGTTATTCAAAATATTCTTAAATATCAACTATTTAATGTGTGATGAAATGAAGCATATTTGAGAACAACTAAAAGGTACCTCTAGTCGATCATGTTAGAGTTTTCATGAAAGCCTATTAAGGTTCTACAAGGGTGATACATCGTAGGAGGATTTTAGACAATATCCCTTAGAGTCACCTGTAAATATTTCTTGCATAAGAGCTTTTAGAGAAACTAGAATTATATAATTTATTCATCCAATACTGTTGTTGTCGCTTATTACAACCTTGAATCTACTCATATCATTTTAATCTTATGGACATGAAGTATTGAGCATGACCATGAAAATCCACTCAAATTGATTCAATGGGAAATCTTGGCATAGTGACATGGATAAGGATTAGCCAACAAAAATTCATAGTCAGTTTACAAAATAATGAGTTATTAAGAGTGAATAGTTCCTAAGAAGACACCACAAGAATGATTGATATTTGATTTAAAGCAACCATATACTTGATAAGACTGGGGAACAAGTGGACAGATATGGAGCAACAACATCAAGCTCAAAAACTTTCTTCTTTTATTTTGATGAAGGAACAACAACTGTGACTTCGAAAGAGACAACAATTGTGACTTTGAAGGAAACAAAAATTGTGTCTTTGAAGGAAACAACACTTGAAACATAAAAAACATAAGAGAAATCAGAAAATAGGGAACAATTGATTCAAAATCATAAAATATAAATAACCTAACATAAGTTATGACAACTACGATTTTGGGTGAAACAACGTTGTTCCCTAAGGGAACATTGATCTGTTTCTAGGAAACAATAATCTATTTCCACGGAACAACAATTTGGTATAATAGTAGTTGTTAATGAGTAAGAGAAAAAAATAATATTTTGGAGGAATTATTTGGTAGCAATGGCTTGGGTCTTCAAATGGAAATCAGTTCTTCATTTTTCTTTTTATGGATTTGTCTAGTAACAAAGGAGTCTTTATGTTGTTTTCTTCTTGTTGGTAGGCAATAGCAAGAAAATTTTGTAACAAGCTCTTATCATCCAAAAATTACTAGATCATGGAACCTAGAAAAAATCAACATCATATGATATTAAATATCTCAATATATTCTTGGATGAAATTCCCTTATTTCACTAATATTTCCTTCAAGAAACACTCGTTCATAACTTGACCTTCTTTATTCTCCTAAGACCTACAAAAAACTGAGAATCTACCTACAATAAAAGATGATATAATTTAGGAAGAGAGGTGTGTTGGCATTATGTTTCTGGTTTGGCTCTATGGTACAAGTGTTGTACTTGATGGCAACTCTCTCATGTGGCAGATCTCAGTTCAGGCACTCAAAATCATGGAAATT
>APFE030333253.1:1919-14967 GCA_000404065.3 Pinus taeda
CCTTATACCCAATAAAGATGCACTTTTCAGATTTACTATCCAACTTGGTTCATTTCTCCTTTGGAAAATGTACATATGCATCACATCCAAATACCCTCAGATGTCAAAAGAGAGGGTTTCTTACCAGTCCATACCTCTTGTGGAGTCTTATCCTCCAACGCTGATGAAGGTGACCTGTTGACCAAGTAACATGCAGTATCCACCGTCTCTGCCCAGAATTCCTGTCCTAACCTGGCACCACTGAGCATGCTTCTTGCCCTTTCCATCAATGTCTTGTTCATTCTTTCCGCGACTCCACTTTGCTGAGGTGTATATGGAGTAGTCTTCTGCCGTGCTATACCACACTTCTTACAGAATTCTTCAAATTCCTTGCTGCAGAATTCTCCACCATTATCTGTCCTCAGTACCTTTATCTTCTTCTCTATCTGATTTTCCACCAGAGCCTTAAATTCTTTAAACCTGTCAAAGACTTCAAATTTCTTCTTAAGGAAATATATCCATGTATTCCTTGAGAATCATCTATAAATGATACATAGTACACAGACTTACCCAGTGATGGAACTTTCACAGGTCCAAACACATCACTGTGCACAAGCTCTAATATTTGTTTCGTCCTCTTACCACCAGAGAGGAAACTCACCCGATCTGCTTCCCATATACACAATTTTCACAGAAGTCAAAATCCAGAGAGCTCTTACTCATACCTTATACCATACCTTTACCATGAGTATTCGAAGGCCCTTCTCTCCAATATGTCCAAGCTTTTGATGCCACAACATGGTCTTCTCTCCAGAGACCACTAGATTTTCTGCTCCATTTTCAGGAACCATAGAACTATGCACCCGTCAACAACAGTGCTACCTTGCAGCTTGTACAGAGTTCCAATCCGAACTCCCCGCATCAATACCAGTGCTCCTCGAACCATCTTGCAGGTATCGTTCTCGAACACTGTCTTTACACTTGCATCATCCAACTTGCTTACAGAAATCATATTTCTGGCCAATGCGGGAATATGTAGAACACCCAGAAGGGTTCTAACCCTTCCACCTTGCAACTTCAACTTTACTTTTCCGCAACCAATGATTCTAGCCTTCCTATCATCTCCTAAGAAGATATCACCACCATCGTACTTCTCATACTCACATAACCACTCTCTATGGGGAGTGAAGTGAAAGGATGCACCTGAGTCAATTAACCATGCCTCATGATCTACATGTGTACTTGAAGAAGCCAAGTACACACCCCCACCTTCATCTAAGGTGGTTTTCGCCTCTACAGAAGGAGCATCATCAGATCCCTTTCCTTTATCAGGAGCTTTAGATTTACAATCCCTTTTGAAGTGCCATTCCTTTCCGCATTTCCAGCACACCACCTTTATAGGTTTTCCTGGAGATTTAGATCTCCCTCTAGATTAAGATCTCCCACTCGATGACTTATTTTTGTTTCTGTTCTGAGACCGTCCTCGTACAGGCAAGGCATCACCATTCTGGTTGTCCATATTTTTCTATCTCATCTCCTCCGTCAGCAAGGCTGAGACTATTTCATCAAACTGCAAAGTAGTTGCATTGCTACCTATTGCAATAACCAGACTATCCCACGAATCTGGTATAGAACACAACAAACTGATGCACTTATCTTCATCTAAAATTTTAATATCAACAGATCATAACTGACTTACCACAGTATTAAACGCATTCAAATTCTCTGTCACCGAGTCTCCATCTTTCATCCTCAGGTTATACAGCTTTTTTCGCAGGAATAGTTTATTCATCAGAGACTTAGATTGGTACAAAGTCCCTAACTTGTCCCATAGAGCCTTCGCCGTAGCTTCCCTTGATACATTCAGCAATACTGAATCTAAGACACACAATCGTATTATGCTCTTTGCCTTCCGATCCAACTTCTTCCATTCTTCATCGGTTACTCCCATTGGTTTAGTACCTGGATCTACTGCGATCCACTGATCTTTATCCACCAACAAATCTTCCATATTGAGTTTCCACAACTCAAAACTCTAACCACTGAACTTCTCAATCTCTATCTTTCCACTGCTCGACATTTTCTTTCACCACTAGAATCGATCTCACAAATATCCCACTAAACAGGGTCTACCATAGGCCCAAGTGAAACCCCTCAGCAACAAAGGCATCCCCTTGAAGCCAAAATAGCTTTGATACCAAATGTAGGTTTCAACCCTATACAGAAATTACCTGCATACAAATTCTAAAACAAAGAAAATAAATAATGCGAGAGCATAACACATAAAATACATATGCATAGAGATTTTCCCCTGGATCTTGATTTTTCATTATGTTCCTTTCAATGTTACAATACATATTTATACATGCTGAAGCATCCAATACCATGGACCAAAGACCATCGCGTCCAAAACCATGGACCGAAAACCATAGGTAGGTTTTCCCAACCTAATATAGGGTCCAAAAAAAAAATTCCCGGGGCGCTGCCCCGAACCCTATAGAGGGGGCTAACAACCCCCCTCAAACCCCCCGGATAGGGGGGGCTGCCCCCCCTGTGACCCCCCGTTGCGCAATTGGCGCAACGAAGGGGGCGCTCCATCCCCCCGGTTCACTACGTGGGTTAGCCGTGGAAAGAATATAACACAACCCAACAACTTTTACATAGTCATTTATTTAACCATGAAATTCAACTCCAGAGTTATTCAAGTAATTTTCTATGGCTTTGACAAGTATCCAAAATATTTTTTTATATTTGAGCCTCATTCTTCTGAAGGAATTCAACGTATTCAAATTCATTGTGTTCAGCTGTTGCACTTTCCCTTTAGAAGGAAGATTTAGTATGACCATAAGTGTTTTGATAGGTATATGATGTTCCAATAATTCATCACCTATAAAACCCTTTCGGAATTCATGGAGGTCTCAAAATTTACAAGGGATGAACTTGCTGCATTTTTTTATTGTTTTAGCGGTCAACTTCAAGATTATTTTATGACCAATCGAAGATGAATTAAAAAAAAAATTTGTTTTATCAACCAAGTGAAAAATAACAAAAAAAACTCTCATATATTACACATATATCACATTTTGGGAGATATACAATGACCTTTGAAGCCTATCTTTCAAACAATGTTTTTCTTGTTTGAGACATTGTTTTTTGGTGCTAAGCGAATTTTTGAAACCGAAATATTTTTTTGTCAAGAATGGAGCAAATAACAAAAATATCTCTCATTTTTTACACCTGTTACAGTTTGGGAATTACAGATGCAACTTTGAGACCCATTTTTTCACAATTTCACCAAGCCAAATTTTCTGACAGATTTCTAGAATTTTTTGGAATTCAACTTGGTGGATATCCAACTTGGCATAATTGACTCCAAATTGATTTGGATGATGAATTTTACATATTTTTTTACCCAATCCCATGATTTTCTCTTCAGTTAGAATATCTTTGGTTAGTCAAAAACCAAACCCTAGATAGTATGATATGAACAGATTTTCCAAATATTTTATTCCTAAAGCATTTTAACCTCTTCCTATCTATGGGAAAAGGATGTATTTACGATTCCTTAATCTAGGGATGAGTTAATTTTACATATTTAATGAATTTTAGTGTACAGAGGGTTGATTGGGGGAAGTAAAAAGGAGAGATATTTTCGTTGATATTGAAAATTGTGGAGTTTTAATATAAGTGATTAGTACATAAGTACAAAGCTCTTTTTATAAAGGATTTATGTGTCATTAGCTTATGGGGATGTGCTTCTTTCTCAGTTTATGTGCTATTTTCTAATTTATTCATGAACATGTTCTTACTGCAATTATTTCCATTATCTTTGGTTAGTCAAAAACCAAACCCTAGATAGTATGATATGAACAGATTTTCCAAATATTTTATTCCTAAAGCATTTTAACCTCTTCCTATCTATGGGAAAAGGATGTATTTACGATTCCTTAATCTAGGGATGAGTTAATTTTACATATTTAATGAATTTTAGTGTACAGAGGGTTGATTGGGGGAAGTAAAAAGGAGAGATATTTTCGTTGATATTGAAAATTGTGGAGTTTTAATATAAGTGATTAGTACATAAGTACAAAGCTCTTTTTATAAAGGATTTATGTGTCATTAGCTTATGGGGATGTGCTTCTTTCTCAGTTTTTCAGCTATTTTCTAATTTATTCATGAACATGTTCTTACTGCAATTATTTCCATGAATATTATATGTTATAGAATTCATCCTAGATAGATGCTCTATTTCATTCCATTTCAAGTAATACTAGTGGTTTTCATCTAAAGTTAAGTGTAAAATTCATCCTTGATAGATGATTTATGTTTAATTGGTTGTGATTCTTAATTCCTCTACCTTATGCTACAACCAATTTAATCTTCTAGAAGTTTTGGCTACCTTTCCCTTGTCACATATCTACTCCATAAGTAGTTATTGATCACTTTAATCAATCACACTCCATGCCCAATGGATATCTCTATAGCTCTACCATCAAACTTTTAGAAACATATTCCTCTCTGATCTCAATACCTAGCGTAAAATTTAAGACAACTAGTCATCTAAGTGACTAGAGATTCATATAGAGAGATCCCTCTCTGAAGCTAGAATGGCTAGATTCTAGTTTTAAAGTGGTTTATGGTTACCTTTTGGTTCCTCTCTTGAGCATAGATGAATTACAAAGTGCAAACATTGTGGCATCATTTTCGGTGAGCGAAATGTTTCATCTTCAGCGAGAAAGAAACATCAAGTTTCAAATTTGATTACTGATGGTGAACTGTGGTCAGACATAAGGAGGTTGCATCATTTACCTGAAGAATCCAATCAAGTTTCAACCTTATACAAAGACTCCATTGGAAGTAGGATCCAAAAATCATGGTTTTACTGAAAAGTCTGTTGGTCCAAGATGGATCACAGATCTACAAGGTATGCTCCTATGCATCACATTCATATTCTAGGCTTTCCAAATCGCAAACTTGTGTAGATTGATAGACTTATTTTCCAATATTCAAAGATCGTGTAGGATATGATGCTTCTCTTCATTTGGTGAAGTTTGGCATGTATGTGAGTAAGCTAAAGGTTTTTTTTCATGAATATTGTCTCATGAAGATGCTCATGGATACCATGGAGGGAAAGGAAATATGTTGGTATAAAGGATTGCCATTTTCTAGTCTATATTCCCTTTATGTTTTTATTTATCATTTGGTTTGAACTATAAAAAAAAGGAATCCTTTAATAACACTATTAAAAGCTTATGTCCAAATTTTGACAATATTTTTGAATACATGGGAATGCATGTTGATGAAGAAGATTTTATGTATCATGAAATTGAAGATTCATTTTTTCAAATGTCCTATCATTGGGAAGAACTAGTATATACAACCTTCCATGATATTGAGAATCATTCCCAACAATTAATTATTTGTCCCCCCTCACTGGAAATGTAACAAATTTGCATCCCAATTATGAAAACAATGTTCCATCCCTTAAAGCACTCTTACCAGTCTTTTTCTGATGAAGAGTATGAAGATAAGAAATCATTAGTTTCTTTATATTGTTCTTTTTTCTGGGTTTTTATTTCAAGACCAATTTTGTGAAGATCAAAACAAGGTCTCTGGTGAAGTGCATGAACAAGGATCTTTGGACATTCATCATTCATATGATACAAATGCAATTTTTCAGATATATACACAACATTTTGTGTTATAGATGATGATGAGAATGTTAAACAAATTATAGTAATTTATATAAATAATGACCTTGAAACTCACGATATACAAGAAAACCTTTGGGCCTATAGAATACTTTCAGATCAGATTGAGGATGAGGAATTGAATGCTAAAAAACATTATACTGAGAATGAACAAAAAGATGGTGTTGATTCAACTCTTATCTATTTCATGATAAGGAGGAATTTGATTGTTTTCTATATTCACTTGTTGATTGTCATAAAATTAAGTTTGCATATCAACATGTTGAAGAACAAGCTACCATCTCAATTCTCATGTTTGTTGAAATTACAAATGTGTTTGATGTGCTTAAGTATGATGAACATGATGATGATTTTGATCTTGACTTTCTAGAGCTACCTACTGCATTTCCTCCATTAGAAAATGATTATCCTCAACAGTCTCAAGAAAGAAGTCAAACATACTATTTCATTGAGAAATGGCAACAAGAAATTCTAGTTTAATTTGTCCTTGAATTAAACTGTGAATTAAAATAGAATTTTATTCTCATAGAATGTTGTAAATAGTTAATTAAGTTTAATCGACTTAATTCACTTATGAATTTCGAGTTGGAAGTATTTTTATAGTCATGTATATTTTTTCCCTAAATTTTAGGGGTCTAGGATGAGTTTATTTGAGTTGTAATTAGATAACTTAGTTTGACTGAGTTATAGACATTTAAACTAGTTCTAACTATTTTTGGAACTAGTAGAGGTATAGTAGTGAGTTGGTGCACTAGTGCATCCTTAGTGCTACTCCATCTAACTGAATATTCCCTCATGAGAAACTCATGCATTTCAATTCGTAGAAAGACCCAGTTGAGACTAGAGTGCAGGGAAAATGTACTATCAATTGTAGAGTTATCTGAGTTTTACAGATCATGCATGCAATCAAAAGAGGACCTAGATTTGGATTGCATAGCTATGGAGGAAGGATTTCCTAATTAAATATGGGTTGATCCTCACAGGACTTGTGCAAGGAAATAGGGGCTCAATAGGTAGCATAAATTGGCTAAGTGTGTTGATGTTTCTAAGTCTACTAGTTAGAAACCCTCCATGCACTTTATTGATTTATTCCTACCTACTTGTTTCATTACTTAACAAGTTATTTACAATGTAAATGCTGAAAATAAACATTAGTGCATGCTCAACATATTATAAATCATCAACTGAAGGAAACAGAAACAATCACACTAAATGACACCATTAATTTTGGACCAATCTCCCCAAAAAAACCCAATGCGGGAAAACAAGTGCAACTATCTGAGGATTTTCTTATTACGCAATCTTAGAGTACATTTTGGGTGCCAAATCCAACTTACCCAACAGAGAATTTCCTTGGAAGTAGTACCTATCAATCTGAGACAAATGTCCTGTCTGGAACCTCGAATAAACCTTCTGGTAGCTCCTCCGCTCCAATCTGCCCCAGAAACCCCATTGTCTACCTTTCTGGACTACGTCAACCCCTCTCTGCCTAGTGTTGGCCCTCTGTACCCTTGAATGGGGCTGCGTTAGCCTCAAGAGGGCCTACATCAGCCTTCTGGCCCTCTGCGTCAGCAACGTTGGCCTCTCTAAAGCAGTACGCAGCTCTTGGCTACCTATGTGTGGCCCTACATGAGCCCTGGCTGCTACTGTGTCACTCTCTTTGGCTCTTGCACTGCTCTCCCAGCACTATCTTTGCCTCTCTGTACTCAATGCCCCTCAACTATAGCTCTGATCACTGATTCTATCTCTCTTAGCGAACCCCACTCTATAGAATAGAATGACTAATCATCTGGTGTGCTCTCCAAGTGACCCTCAAGCCTCTTCTTATAATTTTCTTGTTGACATATCAACGACTGAGATTAAGTCCCTAATCAATGGCTAAGATTAGATCTAGCTTGATCCATGTATTTTGGACCATTCTAACACAGTTTTATATTAATCCACATTAGTATTTTAATTTCCCTAAGTTTATACATAAGCACTCCATTAAAGATATTAATTATTTTAATATCTCCTGAACTGTTTAGAATTTGCCCAAACCCTTTCTGGGTATTGGAGACCTCATGTGCTCCAACCTCTCCACCAAATTTCATGGCTGGATCACATTTGATGATACCACAAATCAGCACTCCCACTTAACGATGACTGTGCTCAAGCAACACTCCTCACTAAGTATTAATCTGATCATCTGAAATCAATCCTTGTGCTGATGATAGGCCTACTGTCCACCATCGCCTACATTGTTGTATCTTGTACTGCTACTCATGGCTCTGCCACTACTACTTCTGCATCTGTGAGACAACTCCCTTTGCACCAGTGATGTTGTTGGTCCTTTCTCCCAACACTGCATCCACATCGCAACTCCTCTCATCATGTTGCATCATACTACCCACTGCTACACTACAACTCAATTACTGAGAAGTAAGTAACTGATCTCCCAACTCTAGCCTCTTTGTTGGGCTAGAGCACATGTTGATTTTGTAGCTCCCTCTACTACTAACAAGTGCTCCCTCTCTTACCTCTACGCTACCACAACAACTCCCTACATCTCCCACCGTTACACACCTCTCTATGCCATCCTAAACTGGTGCAACACTCTTGTGCCTCTTGCACTGCTACAGCCTACTAGCCTCATGATGTCTTGGGAATCCTACACCACAGCTCTCTCTACTGCTCCATCCGCATCCGTATATACCCACATCATTTAGTCCTACTACTCTTCTTCGAGGTTACCATTGCAAGGTCTAATCCAAGAGGCTGGGTACCTCGAGGATCCTACCCCTCATTGCCTGTAGTTTGCTTGATTATAGCTCGATGTCTCCCCACTTCTACTCAAGTGGTGGGTGTGCACTCATGGCACAGTCATCATCTATCAACACTTCCTTCTCTTCCTTTCTTGGCGTTTCCTTAGTCTCTGAAGACTCTCCCTTACTTTTCTTCCTTGGACACTCAGTTGCATAATGACTTATCTCCCCATAGTGGAAGCACTTGATCTTCGAGAGGTCCTTCTTCTGCTTTTCTTTCTTTCCCTTAGATGCTAGGGCAACATTCTCCTCCTCCTACTTGACTCTGATCCCCTTTCCGCTACTTCCCACATTTAATTGTCGTATGATCTCTTCTTGATGAAGAGACGCCCACATCTCATCCCAAGATGGAAGTGTCCCTCTGCCCAATATACTCAAGAAAAATACCTCCCAGTATTCTGAGACAGCATTCAGGGTTTCCCTCACCATCAATTCTTGATTTTGCATGGCTTCTATAGCAGTCAACTAATCTCAGATCTCATTCAATCCTCTGAGGAAGGTGTCAATTTTTTCTCCCTCCTTCATTTGATATGACCTCAACTAATTTTCTAGTAGCATTCTTCTCTACACAAAAGCATGCTGGTACAATTTCTTTAGGGCCTTCCACATCTCATTTTCCATTTCCTTCTCAGCAATGTGTGGTACTACATGGTCCTTAACCCCATCAAGTATGATGCTCTTGGCACTCGCCATTAGCTCCTCGTACTTGCCATTCTCAGCTGGGTTAACTCGGATAGCTATTGTCCTCAAGGAAAAGTGCTTGACATGATTTTTGTCAAGTACATATAAGATTATGGCCTTCCAAAATGTGAAGTTTGATGCTCCTTCCAACCCGTCCTCATCTCTTACTCCATGTAGTGCCATGATTCTCTTCTACTTCCCTCCTAGAAATTCTTGATTTGACTCCCTATGAGTCTTGATTTCCCTCTTGGAAATCCTTCTGCCGATATCGAGATGCCCCCTTCTCTAATTTTCTATGCAACTACACCACTGATTTGGATTTCTTGACTAGAAAAACTTGGTAGCAACTCCCTCCTCTTGGCCTTGCCCTGTTAGGTACTTTTCTGACTACAGTACCTCACTAGCTCCACTTTGTAATGTTCCCACATCCTTCTAAACCCCTGCAACCTAAAGGTGACAGATCGATAGGCTCTGTGGAATCCCGGCACCAGCAACCCAACCTTCTTAGCCAACTACTTCAGCCTTCCTAGCTTCTACATAGATCTGCGTGAGTCTCCCTTTCCCTCCCTTAGCCTCTACACTACCTCTTCATGGCTCACCCTTGATGACACATGCACTACATCACCCTTCCCTTGTTGTTTCTCTACTAGAAACAACATCTATCACTTAAGAAAACTATTTTCTATAGCTATTTCTCTACTCGGCTGATGTCCTTAGTTCTCCTGTGATCTGCAATCACGCTCTGATACCATGTTGAATTTTCTAAGTCTACTACTTAGAAAGCCTCCATGCACTTTACTGATTTATTCCTACCTACCTGTTCCATTACATAACAAGTTATTTACAATGTAAGTATTGAAAATAAACACTAGTGCATGCTCCAAATATTACAGATCATCAACTGAAGGAAATAGAAACAAACACACCAATTGACACTATTATTTTTAGACCAATGTCCCCAGCAAAACTCAATGCGGGAAAATCGGTGCAGTTATCTGAGGGTTGTCTTATTAAGCAATTTCAGAGTACAAACTGGGTGCCAAATGTAGCTTACCCAAAAGATAATTTCCTTGGCAGTAGTACCTTTCAGTCTGAGACAAATGTCCCTACTAAAACCCTGGATAAACCTTCTGGTAGCTCCTCGGCTCCAATCTACCCTATAAACCCCAACGTCTACCTTTTTGGACTGCGTCAGCCCCTCTCTACCCAGCACTGGCCTTGTGTCACCCTGAATGGGTCCGCATTAGCCTCAGGAGGCCCTGCTTCATCCTTCTAGCCCTCTGCATCAACAACGTTGGCCTCTCTAAAGCAATGTGCATCTCCTGACTGCCTTTTTGTGGTCGTGTGTGAGCCCTGGCTACTACTACGTCACTCTCTCTAGCTCCTGCACAGTTCTTCCGGCACTATCTCTGCATCTCTGTCTCTTTGTACTCAATGCCCCTCAGTTGCAACTCCGATCACTGATTCTATCTCTCTTAGCAAACCCCTCTCTAGAGAATAGAATGACTAATTATTTGGTGTGCTCTCTAAGTGACCCTCAAGCCTCTTCTTATACTTTTCTCATTGACATATCAATGGCTGAGATTAAGTCCCTAATCGATAGCTAAGATTTGATCTAGCTTGATCCATGTCTTTTGGACCATTTTAACATAGTTTTATATTAATCCACATTAATATTTTAATTTTTGTCAGTTTAGACTTAGGGACTCCATTAAAAATATCAAATATTTTAATATCTCCTGAACTGTTTAGGAACTACCCAAACCCTTTCTGGGTATTGGAGATCTCATGTGCTCCAACCTGTCCACAAAATTTCATGGCTAGAGCACATATGATGCTAAAACAAATCAACAAAGTGTTGGTCAGTGCAAGCTTGTGAGGAAGAGAGTTGATCATACTTGTGCAGAATTGTCCTTGTGAGAACAAGCTTTGTATTATTTCTCAGATTTCTAATTAATGCAATAGATAAAACAAGCTTTGTATTATCACTCAAATTTCTCAAGCTTCGTATTATCACTCAGATTTCTGATTAATGCAATAGATAGTCAGGGTTTTGAGCAGTGGCTTTCCCTAAAGAAATAATTGTGTTATGTGTCTTTGATTATGTTCCTCTTCTCGATTATTTTTTTATCGATCACTGGCTTCTGTTTTTTAAAGAGTAGAGTATATTCTTATCTTGCGTTTTAGTATATTATATGAGTTGTGAATCTATGGGAAAATCTACATGGTATTAGAGCTACATTTGTTGAAATTTTCTACATGGTATTAGAGTTGAAGACAATATACTAGAGGATATTTTGAAGTTTTGAGCTTTGGGTTATGAGTGAAATTCCAATTTTCAATACATACTTTAGGGTCAATGGATGGCATTCTATAGTTTACATCTCGAGTATGCCTTAGAAGGCAACTCAAATTATATAGTCTGGAAGGATATAATGGAGGTTGTGTTGGAGGATAATACCTTGAAGGAATTTGTTGATCAAGACAATCCTAAGTCAGCACCAAAGGATGCACAAAATCTAGTTGAATGGAAGAAGCGTGTGGCGAAGGAAAGGCGGATAATCCTTGAGAGAGTTAGAGACCACATTGTCTTGAGTCTCCATGCGAAGGAAACTATGCATACTATGTGGAAAGCATTGAGAGGCCTATTCCATAACAATAGTGACCATAGGAAGTTGGCATTGAAATATAAACTTCGAAAAATCAAGATGGAGAAAGGTGAGACCATTCCAAAATACTTGACCAAGTTTAGTCACTGTCGTGATGAGCTTGGAAGTGTTGGAATAATTGTTGCCAGGGATGATATGGTGAACCTATCTCTTCTAGGACTTCCTAAGAGTTGGAATAACTATTAGGACTTTGTGAATGGAAAGGAGAAGTTACTAGATTAGGAATGATTGTAGTCGGAGTTTGATGCAGGAAGAGATCAGAAGGAACACCAGAGATGGTTCTACATCAAAGACCGATCATGAGGAAAATTGTGCCCTAGCGAGTAAGGCAAGGAAAGGGAAATGGAAGGCATCCCATTCCAAATCAAATTGTTTCCATAGAGGTAAGAAGAAATACATGATGAAAGTTAAGTGCTTTCATTGTCACGAGGTGGGTCATTTTGCTACAAATTGTCCGCTCAAGAAGTCCAAGAAGAAGTCCTCAGGAGTAGCAATGGATGAGGCTTTGGCCTCTTAATTCAAATTAGACTTTATTCTCATTGCATGCATGGTGTCATCAATGATGGATAGTGTATGGTACCTTGATAGCGGAGCTTCATTCCACATGACTAGTGAGAAGGAGTTGTTCAGTGATCTTGAGGAGAAAGATCTCTAAATGCATATCAAGATGGGTGATGAGGGGAGGTATGTTGGGTTATGTTATATTCTTTCCACGACTAACCTACGTAGCGAACCGGGGGGTTAGAGGGGGGGCGGAGCCCCCCCTTCATTGCGCTGATTACGCAGCGGGGGGGTCACAGGGGGGCCGGCAGCCCCCCCTGTCCGGGGGGGTTGAGGGGGGCGGGTAGCCCCCCTCTACAACGTTCGGGGCAGCGCCCCGAGAAAAACATTTTTGGACCCTATATTAGGTTGGGCGAACCTACCTATGGTTTTCGGTCCATGGTTTTGGACGCGATGGTTTTCGGTCCATGGTATTGGATGCTTCGGCATGTATAAATATGTATTGTAACATTGAAAGGAATATCATGAAAAATCAAGCTGGTAGTCTCGGTTTTGAGATCCAGTGGGAAATCTCTGTGTATATGTGTTTTATGTGTTTTGCTCTCGCGTTTTTATTTTTCCTGTGATTTAGAATTCGTATGCAGGTAATTTCTGTACGGGGTTAAAACCTACATTTGGTATCGGAGCTATTTTGGCTTCAAGG
>APFE030333257.1:0-21210 GCA_000404065.3 Pinus taeda
ATCTTCAAAATGAATAGGATCATCAACATGACAATACAAGGCAAATAAGGAATTCATTCCTTCATCATAAATGTCACTTAAGTTTCTAAACTTTTTACCTCTTTCATTTGGTGTGCAAGTGCTTGAAGATGCACTCGAATCTCCTCCTTGTGGTGTGCTTGGAGAAGCACTCTCATATCTCCTCAAGGGTGTTGCTTGCTGCCCTTGTGTTGGCGCTGTTGTTTGGGGATGCATTTCAACCATCTCATCATCATCTTCATTATGAGACAAACAGTTCTTAACATTTTCTGTTTTCTCTATGCTTCCATCCCAAGCTTCCTCCTCAATAAATTGAACATCTCTACTCACAAAGAACTTCTTGGTAGATGGAATATACAACCTATAAGCTTTGGATTCCTCACTGTATCCAATGAAAATACATTTCTCCCCTTTGCTGTCCACCTTCCTCCTTAGCTAATATGGAATGTGTGCATAAGCCACACATCCAAAAACTTTCATGTGGATGACTCCTTTCTTTCTCCCACTCCATGCTTCTTCAGGCACTATGTTCATCATAGCTTTTGTAGGACACCTATTCAAGATATATATTGCACAGTTTACAGTTTCAGCCCAATAATCATTTGGCAAATGCTTTGCCTTCAACATACTCCTCGCCATATCCATGATGGTCCTATTCTTCCTTTCAGAAACTCCATTTTACTATGGGGTGTACCTAGCTGTAAATTGCTTATGAATTCCATTTTCTCTACAAAACCGTAGGAATTCTTTGAAGATATACTCACCTCCTCTGTCTGTTCTTAGAACTTTGATATGCAACCTGCTTTGATTTTCCACAATTGCTTTGAAATTTCGGACTTTTTCAAACACTTCACTTTTATTCTTCAAGAAATAAACCCAAGTTTTTCTTGTAAAATCATCAATAAATGTTAGAAAATATTGGTTGCCTGCTAAAGATGAAGTTTTCATCGTTCCACATACATCTGAGTGAACAATCTCTAAGGGTGCCTTTGCCCTTATGCTTTTCCCTGATGGAAAACTTTCTCTGTGTTGTTCCCCAAGATACAACCTTCACAAAGGCTGTCCGGTTTCTCTATCAATGGTAATCCTTTTACCATTCCCTTTCTACTCAACAAGTTAAGACCTCCAAAGTTGAGATGTCCAAATCTCAAGTGCCACAACCAATTTTCATCCTTTGGTACGCTTTGGAAAGCCTCTTGGGTAACTACTGCAATTACTTCTTTGTTTTTCAAATCTGCCTTTATTCTGAGAGGGAACATCATGTTCCTTGTCATCTTCACTTCAGCAATACATAGCTGGCTGGGTGCTCTATCCATGATGGTGCATACATCATTCACAAATAAAACATTGTACCCCTTTTGAACAAGCTGACCAATACTCAAGAGGTTACATTTCATTCCAGGAACATAATAGATATCTGCTATGGTTTTCTTTTCACCTTTCTTTGTAAATATTTTTACTTCTCCTTTTCCCATAACATAAATTTTACTATCAGTCCCAAGTGTGACTTGTGATTTCACATTTTGATCTAAAGCATAAAACAGGGCTATGTTTCCTGTCATATGGTTGCTGCAACCGGAGTCTATAAACCATATATCATCACTCTTTGTTTCAGCCATATTGCAAGCTATCAACACATTATCTTGGCTGATATTTTCTCTAGTGATATTTGCACTAGATCTATTATTCATATCATGCTGCTTCTTCCTACATTCATTGGCATAATGCCCATGTTTTTTACAATAATAACATTGGACATTGGATTTTTCATACCTTTTTCCTTGAGCATGATGATGTCCACTTTCTTGGTTGTTGCCTTGGCCTTGGTTCTGATTTGGATTGTTGCCTCTTCCTTGAGCATTTGCTAGACTATTTCTTCCACCTTTGTTTTGGCTTCTGCCTCTTCCTCTCTTGTTTCCTCTGCCTTGACCTCTTCCTCTTCTAAAAGACATCTGGGTCTTGAAGGCTTGTTCTAGAGATGAGTTTTCATTTCTACTCAACCTCTGCTCATGTGTTATTAGTGATGCATGAAGTTCATCAACTGAAAATTTTGAGAGATCCTTTGTCTCTTCTATGGTGGTGAAAATCACATCAAACTTTGAGGGTAGGATCCTCAACAGTTTCTCCACAATCCTCCTTTCTTCAAGAACTTCTCCATGAGTCCTTATCTGTGTGACCAGTCCAATTACATGTGTGAAGAATGAGTCAATATTGTCTGGCTCCTTCATGCCTTGATAAGCTGTCTTGAGAGTTTTCATGCTTCTTTGGATGTCTTGGTTGCTGCTATCCTTGGAAACACACTCTCATGCACTGCTTGATATAAAAATATGAGGGTTTTGGAATCCTTCTTCCTATTGCTCTTCAATAGATCTTTCTCTGCCTGAGTTAATCTGTTAAACTCATTTTCATCTGTTGGTTCTTCAAACCCATATTCAACAAGTTCCCATAAATCTTGTGAAGCAAACAGGGCTCTCATGGTTATTGCCCAATAGTCATAGTTTTTCCCATTAAACTGTGGGAGCTGAGTATTAAACATACCCATGCTAGTGCTGGTGCTGGCCATTCTAGCACTCTAAACTATGATTCAAATAACTGACTGTGTGTTTTTTTTTTAAATAACTCACTGTTTCTTCAGCAACAACACAAAAAACTAATCTGTGAAATACCTGGATCCTTTCTTGACTGAGTCTTCACACTGCTGAGAAGCTCTTGCAACAATAAATCCTTCCTTCAGCTTCTTTGACACCTTCAAAGAGCCTGGACAAGCTCTGATACCACTGTTGGGAATTTTCTGGTAAATTCCAAAAAAAATAACATGAACAGAGAGTGATGCTATGTTTTTGCCACAAGATCTTTAACACAGGGAAACTTAAAAATAGATTGCTGGAGAAGCTCAGAGTTTTTCACACACATAAAACTTTATATTCATTAATAAACTGGCTGTTACAAACTTCATCCTCTTAACAGAGGGATTCACCAAGAACTTCAAAAAAAATTACTCTGTCTCCTTTTGAAAAATTTACACTGCTGTGTGTAAATTTTTCATTTACATTTATTGCTGTAAATAAGAAAATTCTTACATATCCATTCTTCACATTACATATCAATCAACAAAAATTACCCACGCAAAATTTTGATTTTACGCTGCCCTGTTTATTTTTCTTCACTTCTTCGCACTGTTGTGTGCTTCATTGCCAATACAATGAACAAAAAAAACATTACAATACATTTTACTTGTTCAATAAAGCAAAAACTTACACCCGTGAATTTAAAATAATAAAATTAAAAAATGTTACCAACATCCTACCAACCATAATAAATTCATTAGTTGTTTTACTGATAAAGAACGGCAGTCAAAAATACAAACTTTCACTTCACGTTAAGAAATAAATGTTGCAGGTCATTTGTTGTACATCAACTTTGGCTTAATCGGACGGAGATCCATCGTCCTGTAAATCGAACGGTTCGGAACAATATCGGACCCCGTTTATTTTTTGAACGTTATGTCCCGATGAAAAGCTGTTTTGCAAAACGTACAGAGGAAACGCGTCAAAAAATGATGCATCGGGTGAGTTTGAGGGAATACCACTTTCTTAGAAAAAGAGGTCTGATGAGCTTGGTGGTTTTGTGCATTAAATGCAGCACGGCAAGTTGAAATTAATATTTCAACAAGAGTGAGGCTATTGAACATTTTCAGAAACATTGGAGAAGAGGTTAGCCTGTGATTGTTAGAAATGTTTAGATAATACTGGACTGAGTTGGGATCCAATAGTCATGTGGCGGGCTTTCAGGATTACCAGAGCCAAGAATTTAAAGGAGCTAGAAGTGAAATTCCTTGATTGCATGGATTGGAAGTGGATTGAGATCAATATTCATCAATTTTTTTCATATTATGTAAAGGGAAAATACCACCGTGATGGTTTGCCCCAGTTGTATAAGTTGAAGGATTGGCCTCCAGAAAATTCATTCGAACAGCATCTACCAAGACATTGTGTTGAATTTATCAGCGCCTTACCTTTCAAGGAGTACACCCATCCTAAATCTGGGATTCTAAATCTTGCCACAAAGGTTCCAAAGCACTCCTTGAAACTTGATTTGGGTCCCAAAACTTACATAGCCTATGGCAATAGGGAAGAGCTTATCAAAGGTGATTCAGTCACTAAGCTACACTTGGATGTGGCGGATGCTATCAATATTATAACGCATACGGCCGAAGTCAAATTCATAGGTTCCAAACAAAAGATAGATAAATTGATGGAAAAATACAGAAGAAGTGATGGGCTGCCAGAGAGTTCAGGGAGGATTGAAAACAAAGACTCTGAATTTGGAGGTGCTCTTCGGGATATTTTTCGGAGAGAAACCCAAGTTACATGATTATTTGGTGAAACACAAGGGGGAATTTAGGTACATTGAAAATAAGCATCTTACACAGGTTACTCATCCAATTCATGATCAGACTATTTACCTGAATGAGTATCATAAGGGAAAGCTGAAAGAAGAATATGGTGTAGAGGCATAGACATTCGAACAAAATCTTTACGAGGTGGTCTTCATTCCAGCTGGGTGTCCTCATCAATTTCGGAACCTCAAGTCATGTATTAAAGTTGCCATGGATTTTGTATCGCCTGAGAATTTAGAGCAATGTATTCAGTTGACTGAAGAGTTCCACTTGCTGCCCAAGAATCACACGGCGAAAGAAGACAAGTTAGAGGTGAAGAAGATGATTCTCCATGCAATCAAGTCCGCCTCACAGGAGCTCGACAGTTTGACATCAGCCGCCCAGGACAGAAAGAAGGGGAAGGGTGTAGCATTGCATATAATGTGAACACAATCTTGTTGTTGTTATGTTCCTCATCTTATGAGGTGATTTTTTCATGTTTTTCCTAAATATTTTTCCATGAAGAGCATGATAAATCTGATTTATTTTATTTTCAAATGATATTTGCTAAATAGAGGTGTGAGGAATGCACCCCAGTTTTTGAAAATGTTTTTTCTTTATAAGTTTATTCTTAAATTGAAGTTTGAGTGAATGCACCTCAGTGTTTAAATGCTTATTCTTAATAAGTTGCGATTCATTGGTCCAGGTATTCGTCCGCTCCCCTCGTACATTGGAGGGCGTGGCTTTGTCAAGCTATAGCCTTTGTCGTTACCTACTTTTGATATTTCTGATTGATCTTATGGATCTTATGCGTTGGTGTCCTAGTCTTAAAGGGATCTTCTGGGTTTATGTGAATCAATGAATGTGTTAGTGAATCAATGAGTGTGGTAGGGAAAAATAGATATTCGTTCTATTTTTAAATGATTTGTTTTAGAGAGAAAAGATATTGCAGAGAGTTAATTTTTATTTGAATATGTTCTAATATCAATTTAATTGTAGCTAGTTTATTCTCACGTAAATATTTTTAATTACAAAACTGTATAAATATTTTGTGACAGTCCTCTGCATCCATCATGGTTCACAACTGCTTATGTTTATTTTCTCTAAGTTGGAAATTTCTTTAGAATCATTTGGAACTATTTTATTCATCATCAACTAACTATTATTGCAGGATCAAAGGTAGAAACTATTATTGCAGTAATGCCAATGAGTTTATTCAAATCGCAACCCTAATAATATAGTGTATTGTCAACCAATTATCATTGCAGAACAATGGCAGAAACTATCATTGTAATGCTAATGGGTTTCTTCTCTTGTCATTGTCGTGTCTGCAAGCAATGTAGAATACTACCATATGACTCATTGTTTGAATGTCTGTTACATATTTACTAATACTAATGAATTGAAGATCCTATTATCTTTTAAATTTCGCTGATCAACAGTACCTATGTTGTTTGCCAACTCCTCGTCATTGAATTTAAGACTTCAAGCAACAGGTCGCGTTGATTTTCATAATGTTAAAAAAAATAATTTATACACCATTTCAATTTTTATTTAAAATAACATTCATTTTAATAAGAAAAGAATTCCAGGCATATCTTCTTATAATTTCCATCCACTTTAAATTGTTACACTGAGATAAAATTAAAATTTTAATTTTAATTTTTAGGTTTCAAAGATTTAGTTGTAATTTTAATTTACAACCTTCCACTTGGGCCTTGCCTTGGATCTTGATTGCTGCCCCTTCCACTTGAGCTTGAAGGGCTGCTTCTTCCACCTCTGTGTGGATTTCTTCCTCTTCCTCTAGCATATGATCTTCCTTTGCCTCGACCTTGACCAAAGGAAACTTGTGTCTTGAAGGCATGCTCTACTAAGGAGCTTGTTTCTCTATTCAGTCTATGTTGATGAGAAATCAATGATGCATGAAGCTCATCCACTAAGAACTATGAGAGATCCTTTGTCTCTTCTGTGGCCACAACAATGGCATCAAACCTTGCTGGCAAACTTCTCAAAATTTTCTCAACTATTCTCCTTTCCTCAAGTGTCTCACCATAAGACATGATTTGAATAACCAACCCAATTACATGTGTAAAAAACGAGTCTACATTCTCAGATTCTTCCATACAAAGTGTTTCAAAATCTATCCTTAGAATTTGTAGCTTTGTTGTCTTCACTTTTACCATGCCTTGGTAGGTTGTCTCGAGGGTGTCCCATGCTTGCTTGGACTTCATTACTACTGCAACCCCTCGGAAAATACTTTCATGAATTTCTTGAAAAATGTAGAAGAGGGTTTTTGCATCCTTCTCCCTGTTGTCTCTCAACAGATCCCTTTCTTCTTGAGACAAGACAGTGTATGTTGTTGCATCTGCTGGTTCTTGAAAACCATTCTCCACCAAATCCCAAATGTCTTGAGAAGAAAATAGGACCTTCATTGAAATAACCCAATAATCATAATTTTTTCCATTAAACTGAGGTATCCGAGGATTATTGAAGCTTTTTCTTGATGTTGCCATTTCTAAGTGAGAAAAAAAACTTTCTACGTGTTGGTAAATATTCTAAAAAAGGTTCTACCCTCAAAACAATTTTACTGCTAGCAAAAACACTTGTTTTTACACTAACAAAGTTTAACCCACTCTAATACCATGTTAGAACATTTCAGCAGGGGCAAAGGAGAGGAGTCTGGCTCAGAAATCAGTGCAAAGTCAACTTTAGTTGTGGCAAGGATACCGCAACTACACAGAGGCTTAATTAAAACATAGAAAATAACTCGCAAAAACACTTGTTTTTACACTAACAGAGTTTAACCCACTCTGATACCATGTTAGAACATTTCAGCAGGGGCAAAGGAAAGGAGTCTGGCTCAGAAATTGGTGTAAATTCAACTTCAGTTGTGGCAAGGATACCACAACTACACAGAGGCTTAATTAAAACATAGAAAATAACTCACGACAAAAGAAAGTAAAACAGAGTAAAGCTTGGAGCAACTAAATAAAACTTTATATTAAATTCTAATTCATGAAGATACATTCATATGAGACTTCGGCTCATGCACTAAGTAAAAACAAGGTTTACAACAGTTTACGTTTCACCATGGGTTGCGAAGTAACACACAGTAAAATACAGTAACTGTTGTTTTCATGCCCCCACTAAAATTTGCTCCATGATTTTCTCCTCACTACCTCACATACTTTCACCCTCTCTCTGGCTCAACCATACAAATGACTCTTTACATTCATATTTATCTCAACATACAAATTTGACATTAATACATGACAGAGAAAATCATTAAGACACAAAAACGGAGTAAATGTTTGCCCATACCTATTTACTAAAATCCATTAAATGCTTTGAGCTCTCTACTATGTTACGGAATGGTCATCGTTGTACTTCTACTCTGACTTCAGTCCTTTGGCCTGCAAAAAAAAATCACGACCCTGCAGTAGTTGATTGGGCAAGCATGGTGGTTGTTAGTGTGTTTAAGGTGATGATTGGGGTACTTCTACTCTGACTTCAGTCCTTTGGCCTGCAAAAAAATCACGACCGTGTAGTAGTTGATTGGGCAAGCATGGTGGTTGTTAGTGTGTTTAAGGCGATGATTGGGATTAATATTTGCAACAATTATCACTTTCATTTGAGCTATACCCTTGGTTTTCATGGAAAACATTTTATGCTAAGATCCTTGTCATCCAATACCATTACTCCTTGATCCAGAGAAAACATGGTGGTTGTCAGTGTGTTTAAAGCGATGGTTAAGATTAATATTTCCAACAATTATCACTTTCATTTGAGCTATACCCTTGGTTTTCATGGAAAACATTTTATGCTAAGATCCTTATCATCCAAGACCATTACTCCTTGATCCACAGCGACGCCTTTGTTGGCCAAAGAATCTGCCCATAATTAAAGTGTCATTTCACATGATAAAATTAAATCTATTCAAACCTTGAGATATGAAATTTTATTTTGTGCAAGCCCCACGATGTAGGTGAGTTGGTAATCACAATGCGGTGAATTTCATTAGAAAGGCGGGCTCCGTACTAAAGGTCCCGAGTTCAAATCCCCTAGATTTACCCTGGAGCTGTATAGAGGGGCAGGCGCAGCGCCCAGTGTTTATAGAGGTAGCGGTCAGAATCAACCCCGTGTAACGGGAGTCGTGAGGCTGCCCTTGTTGTCGATTCCACTGTAAAAATAAAAATATAAATATAAAAAAAATTATATATTAATATATATATATAATACATATATATATATAATATATATATAATATATATATAATATATATATATATATATATATATATATTGCAGAATGGGTGGTCGGAAATTGATCAGAATTTCGCATTACAATCATTGAATGCCCAAAGACCATTACATAAAATTTAATGGCCAGATAGTGACAAATCTAATCCTTCCCATAATGCTAAATATTCCACCTTGTTATTAATTGTTGCCCCTAATCCCAAGCAAAGTGTTATTATTATTGTTATTTTTTATTAATTTTTTATATAATTAAAGTTTAGGCATTTGAAATATGAATGAGTCATAAATGAACAAAGTTAATTATTTAGGTGATTTTAATTAAGATTCATTTTAATTATTATTATTTCTTTGGAAATTTAATAATTATCGTGAGGCTGCCCTTGTTGTCGATTCCACTGTAAAAAAAAAAAAAAAAAAAAAAAAATTGATTACATGGCCTTTTTATTTATTAAAAGAATGAATTAAAATGGGCCTTGCCATGTGAAATATAATCTATCTAAGGAGGGAATTAAATTAGTCTAGATCCATTTTAGTTTGATATTGTATTTAGATACACTAGCTTACAGAGGGATCAAATCTCTCAAAGTACAAACTTTTCTTCAATTTTGACATTACAAAAAGAGGTTTAAAGATTAAAATTGAGGAAATTTTTTCTTAAGTTTTACATTAAAAAAAAGAACTTAAAGATTAAAATTGAGGAAAGATTTACACCTCAAAAGATTTAATATCTCTCAATGAGCTTGATTAATAAGGAATTAAGATAACTATTTACTCAATTCTATTAACCATGTCTATACTAGTAATTAGGGTTTAACCATGTCTATACTAGTAATTAGGGTTTAGATAGGTTTTTCTTGAAGCCACATTGTCACTAACAACGTCCAATGTCTGTAACACTTTTACTAATCAATTGAAGATCCTATTATCATTTACATTTTGCTGATCAACACGGCCTACATTGTTTGCGAACTCCTCATCAGTAGCACAGGCAACCATTGCGGCGCGCTATCATTGAATTTAATATTTCAATCAACAGGTGGTTGAGGACATCCACGCTCAAGGTAGTTAATATATCATGTTGATATCAAATACATTAGTTTTAAATGTAGACATAATTCTTTTTCAGTGCTTTATGATTCTGTTTCAATCAAGTCTTATGCAGGTAGTCACAGTTATCTTCTATACACACACCCATTATAAACGTGAATTTATCCTTTGGCTATGAATCCGAATTAGCAGAGAAGTGCAACACAGATTTCTACCAAAGGTGGTCAAGTTCAAAAGAGTTTACATCAGATCGCTTTTGAGTTTTTATTAGAATTTTGATTTAAAAGTTAAAAAAAAATTGTGATTTCTTTTTATAAGTGTGTTAGATAGATATAACTATATAGTTTCAACTTTTAAAAAATTTTATATTAAAAACACAAATTTTTCATAAAATATTGTGATTATTATCTTTTGAGCATTTAGATTTTGATTTTCATAATTTCAAATAAAAATAATTTATACACCATTCAATTTTGATGTAAAATAACTTTCATTTTAATATGAAACTAATGTTTGCATATCTTCTTATAGTTTCCATCAACTTTAAATTGCTATGAGTGAAAGGCAGACTATGGACATGAACATGATGGTGAAATCGCTGGATTGTTGGTCCGTATCTGAGGATGGACACAACTATATATTTGTATATCCAGCTCAGACGTATATCAGATCAAAGTGACATGCATTGTTGGGTCCTGGTTGTGCTGTTTGGGAGCCATCTAGAGAATCGAATCTGAGTTTTTGGGACATTTTATACTGGAGACATTCATTTTTTCGTGTTGTAGGGTCGCTTAATTCAAGTCGTGAGCTCCAAAATAACATTACATGGAGGATGGATCTAAGCAAGCCATGGCTTTCATCGTGGTGCCATTGATCTTTTGAATCTTTCCATTCCTCGTGGTCGATGTCCGAATATCTGACATCATTGTCGAGCTTAAAAAACAACCGACGTTTTAGGTCCTATCACTCAACTTTTAATCTCTGGTCATATTGATATACTTCTAGGTCTGTTGCATTTCACAGCACAGGAGTTCGTGTCACTCTTTGGATTGACCGTGATGAAGATCACGTAATCTACATTGTCACCATCTAGGCGCTAAGATCGCCAATTCACATTATTTAGATTTGAGGTTGCCTGACAATCTGTTGATTCCATAACATTGTCAGGCATCACAGATGTTGTTTTTTCTTAATTTGCTTGATAATGGGAGCACTAATAGAGGCCTTGTATATGGTCCCAAGTTCAAATTTTGACTCTGGCAGCTGGTGTGTGATTGGAGAATTTCACTGGACTTTGACCTCACAAGTTGCTCAAAGGAGGTGCAATGGTTGTTGTTGGAGTCAATTTTCCGTCCCTTTCTCTATTTTTGCTCTACACCTCAAATCCATGAACATTCTTTTGTGTTGGTTTTAGTCGTTTAATCCACGCTTTTCTCCTTTAATTTTGGGAGGAATTTTTCTTTTTGGGTGTTCAAAAACGGAATTTTATAATCCTTAAAGACTTGAGCATTGTTTTAAAGTTAAAATCCTATGAACATGAGGTCGATTGGAGAATGAATTTATATCTATTTGGCATTTTGATGGTGGGTGGTTATGGTCGCTTCTTTATTGTAAGTCACCCAAAACTCGGTGATTTGGTTTTCTTTGCATGGTAATTGCAAGCTTAAAGTTATTGTTTTTATCATCATTAAGCTTTTTCTAGCCCACCAAAACAAATTGGGATTTTAATTTGTTGCATATTTAGAAATCTATTTCCATGTTTGTGAATAGATTTAACTTTGTCATATAAGACCTGGAATATGTTACTTCATGATAGAGGTTTAAAATAGATTGAGCATGTGTGTTTCTTTGTTATACTATGTTTTTGTGTTCAATTGTCTCAGGTGTTTTGCTCTTAATACAATTATAACTAGATATAATTGTAAACACAAATGGACATAGAATATAGCCTTTAAGAACCAGTTAATAACATTCTAAAAATACTTTATTATGTCATATACCATATAGATTTATAATATCAATAACTGAGTTGAGAATCAAGAAAATAATTTCCAGTTTGCACCAAGTAAACTCTTTCAATAGTCTGTTGGATAGAGGCAATTCCAGTCTTCTATATTTCTTTGTTCTATAATTATTTGGTATGAAACTTATAATCTAAATATTCAACGAATAATTTGCATTCTTGTTGTCATGTTTACAACAAGATTTTTTTCCCTTTGTGTGTCACAAAATCAATAAAAACAAAAGCCTTAAATAATGTTTTTTTTTTTCAAATTTAAGTCACAGGTCACATTCAGGAATTTTTTTAGGAAAAATTCAAGCTCTCGAGTACCCAACCTTCCGACAACACGACCAGGAACTCAAACTGATTATAATTTTTTTTATAAATAATCGAGCGACCTGCTGACCTCCGCATTGTCAGGCTGTCAAACTATTGGACCTAATGAGTTCACACGACTATGGTCTACTCCTGGCCAGGGTAGAATAAATGAATCATAAAAAAAAATGCCCAATTGTGTGGGTTCTTAATTGTACATTTGACTCACAAAAAAAAACGTGAAAATCACAACAATGATCTTGTACTTTTCGTGCTTTTAGAGTCAGTTACTTAAACTCTAGTTTCCTTTATTTGCCTATTCTGTAATTTTTCCTATTTTTCGTCACAAAATGCATAAAAAACAAGAGCTTTATACATTTTTTTTTTGTAAGTCGCAAGTTGGATCCAAAAACATCATGTAAAAAATAAGTATGACCTTCTGACTACCTGACATATGACTTCAACGTTTCCAACTGTCAAACTACTAACCTCCTGACTCTAGCAATTCTTGATTGTGAAACCACCGAACTAATCAAACCACCCAGCTATCAAATGACCTAATCTTCCGTCCACCTGACTTAGAACACCAAGTGACTACGATTTTTATAAATAATCCAAATGAACTCTTGACCTCAGTTTTTTCTATTGTGAAGCTACTTGACCTCCAGACTGCAGTATATCTGAATATCAAACTACCGTACTTTCTGGTATTAGCATTTTCTAACCTAATGAAACTTATCGACTAAGGTATAGTCGGTTGACGATAGAATAATTGCAATAAAACAAAAAACACCTGACTATCCCACCTCCTGAATGTACAATGTGCCCAATATTATGTTGGACATCAAATCCAAAAAAGAATTGACAAAAAAATGTATCCTCTTGACTACCCAACCTCCCGACCACGCGACCACCAACTTGAAGTGGCTACAAATGAAAACGGTTGGACCTCCCAAGATTGAAGTAAATGGCTTTTGGCACTACTTTTCTTATACTACTATGCAACTATTACTCTGTCCTGCCAACTCTTTGTTACCCACCATGTCGCTTGAACCCTACAGATAATCCATGTACGATGTCCAATCATACAATAGTAGAATTGTGTTGCCATAATCACAAGTTTTCTCGCCCATGGTCCTAACTGCAACAGGATAAGCCTCATCCAATTATCTCCATAAATTTAACATTTTACCCCTTTTTTCAACATTGAACATCCTTTCTTATTTTTCAAGAATGGTTATGCCATGGCCCTTTGGTTCTGGACCATGCATACTCTTTAGTCGACATTTTAATATTGTCCTCAGAGACCAGTTGTACTGCTACATCAACTGCTTCCAGTGAATCCTCTCGATTGTGGGTTGAGCTCAAGAATTCATTTGGCATGTAGATCTAAATGATCACCTTAGCACTTTGTCGAAGTCATTCTAAGACATTCAAAAATGTTACCCCTTCTAAGCTTGGGTGATAGTTCAATTAAGGAATTTCTATCCTGTGGAGTTTGTTTGCCTTCTAATAGAGAATTCCTCGCATGGTGGCATAGGTGCTCCTACAGTTCTTATCTAAAAGAAGCTTGGAGCCATCTTACATCGGACTTCGACCTCACCTGCCACATACCAACTATTCTAGAATGCTCAAGAACTCTCTCAGAAGCTCCTTGACACTACTCTATGTGGCAAGAATGGAAACTCATGCACAATAAAGGCTAAAGCCTGTAAAAGCACTACAACAAGACATAATCGGCATGAGTACATGTGTTTGATGTTTCACATACTATTTTCCTATCAAAACAAGATTTTGCAAAAAAATATCTTAATGTACACATTGATCGTCTCTGTCAAACCAAGTTTCTTTGGTATAGATTTATACATTAATACAAACGCTTTTAAAACCCAATTGTTCTCATTGATATTGTTTAGAAAATTGAATGAATCGTTGAGATCCTTAACTTCATTAATTGAATTTTTTATGATATCACTAAGCATCTATGGAAAAACTTTATGGGACTCTTCCTTAGTCTGAACTTCAGACAATTTGTAATTACTATTGTTTACTGTATTAGCTTATTTACCTTTTCATAGAACCATAGGACACATGTGCCAATGCATAATCATAACCACAATCAGTATACAAATTAAAAAAATATTGATTCATAGTTGCATAACAAATATATTCAAAACAACACGTATTCCCCTTGTTATTTATCCATATCTATTACAATGACAATGCAGCATAACCTACTAATAGAAAATTGTAATCATACAACATTTATGTTTTTTGTCTGTAGTAAAAATGAAACTAGCACTCTATTCACATCATCTCTTCCAAGTGCCTCTTTTTCTTTTGAAGCAATTTTTTTGTCCCTCCCTTATTATTGCATCCTTGTTCTTGCAATCAATCCATAAATTATGTTCCCTTTTGCTCCTTGTATTATTTCAAAAAAGCATGGACCTAAATATTTTCCTAATGCCATTTAAGTTCATGAATCATCCCCTTTGCTTCATGCATCACTAAGAATTTAAATATTATCGTCAAGTTTAGGTTTCTTCTTTGCCCAATAGATTGTATCATTCCTAATAAGAATTCCCTATTCCTAGTTCTATAATCCATGTCCTTAGACTAAGTCATCTCTTTGTTTTGTTATACAAACATTACAACATATGAACATTATTTTTACAATGCAACACATGAACATTTGGTAAGACTGTGACGTAGATAATAAAAACTTCTGAAAACTAATAACCAAAAAATACCCTTTGTACTCTCTAGTCTTGTTTGCTGATTTCATGCGAAGTGAAGCAAATGTCAATTTGCTCTCGTTGTTTACTTATTTGTTTTAGAAAATGAGTTATCTATAAAACCAATAACTGTAAATATTAGTACACAATTAAACCAAGAAAAGCAACAACACAAATGTCATTTTTGGAAAAAAAATAGCTAAAATTAATTCTTGTAAAAAAAACTTGTTTTCCCATTCCATGTAAATAAATACCAATAAAAAAAGAATTAGGTCACAAAAAAAATGATATTATCAAAATCCCATGTTTTTTATTCAATTAAGAAAAATTTATAAAATTACACTTGGAAATTTGGATTCAATACTTTCAAATTAGAAACTAAAATAGAATAGTTTGGTATTAGTTTCAAAATACTTGGCCTTTCCTTTTAAGAAATTGGTTAGGCCTAAACTTTCCTTGTATATACGAACTTGAGCTATAGGGTCATTTTCTTCTTCACACATAACATCATAACTAATTGAACTAAAAACTACATGCATATGAATCATGTGTACAAATACGCAGTGATATGCCACCACGTTGCTCTTGTTTAATTTACAAAAATTAATTTATAAATGATCTAATTGACATATCTTCTAACTTTATCAAAAAAATTATATATATTAAATTTCATATTCATTTTACAAAGTAATATTTATGTTTGTATTATAATATCAAGTTTATGTAATGAATATTATATTTATATCATATATATCTAATTAATAATTAAAATGTTTTTTTAGTTATTAATAATTTAGTGGTAATTTGGTTTCGAATTTTGAAGGTTCAGTGAATGTGGTAATTTCATATCCTTGTTTTCCCTCCATAACTACTTCAAATTTGTACCATCACCATAGCTATATTCCAAGATTAGGATAGAACATGAGGGTTTCAAGCCCTATAGAATAGCAAGCCATGAAAGTTTTGAGTTCACAATTAAAGTGGACTTTTGTAATTGTGCATGCTAACTGCTACAGATGACTCCCTATCAAAAGGGTAAAGATTATTCACTATGTATTAAGTTAATCATTGTCTTAGTGCACGATGGTATGACATTTTATGTCATGTTATGCATTCTATTTATCCAACAAAAATCACCAGATTATTGTGCTCGCACTAGTGTTTGTGAAGTGTCAGTAACTGCGAAAAATATGTTAGAATGAGTTAAATTTAAATTTGACCTCAATATCTTATTAAGACATTTTAACAACTAAATTTAAAATGCACAATGGTTTTCTAGCTTAACCAAGTACCTTTCACCTTAGTGTTGAGACAAAATAGGGTGTTGAGTAGGGATACTACCAATATCTTTGCAGTGTACTTCCTGGCATAAAAATCGCTTTCGAATTCAGTTGTAGACAAATCTGTATAGCTCAAAACCTATGAGGTTTCCTTTCTCATCAACAAGCTCAGAAAAATATTCATAACCTAGAGGCATGATGAGCCTCCCCATATATTAATTGGAGAAAACCAACTATGAAATTTTCCACCTCACACTTGAGACATTCTGAGACTTGGACTTACCATTAAGCTACTTGAAGATCGTCGATCCGAAAAGGCTTCATACATGGTGAGATAATAAGCATGCCTATGGGTGTCATCTGAGGAAACAACTCCGTGGTAAACCCATTGTCTGCACACACACTCTACACCCAACAACATTGCAGCTATAGAATCCTTTCCTATAATGCAATGAGTTAACAACCCTCATCAATTCCTCATTTGTTGCTCCTTAATTCTTCTATAAATACTATCAAGTAAATCAAATACTACATTTAAATCCAAGATCTCTATACCAAACTATTTAGTAAATCAAACATTGCATTGAACATGTACATATCCATTTGTTCAGTTTATTCCATGGTAGTTGTTTCATAAAATATTTATCTAAATATGTTAAGTTGTGTTTCAAAATAAGAAGTAAATGGGCACTTTGTTTGTAATATCTCATATAAGGATTATTTTTGGGAGTGATTTCTTCACAATTATAAAACCATGTAAACATTTTCATAGATAAACTTTATTTCATATATATATGAAATAACATGAATTAGCCCCAATGGTTAGCTCAACCAGTTGAGTCCCTGTTGTTAAGTGCCTCATCGATCGGGAGATCACAGGGTCAATTCTCCTCGATGCCCTTGGGGTTAGGCCCTAATAGTCTAGCCGACGGGATTTGATTCCCTTAGGGGTTGATCTACCCAGATTTTCCTATGTGAAAAAAAAATATGAATTATTCAGAGAGTTAAGAGATATAGATAGAGAGGTTGTGGAACTAAATGATCCCAATGATTCAAGGTGCCTCACTAAATCTACAAAAAAACCACTATAGGAACTTGCTAAAAGAAAACACAACATATTGGAAATTTAAGAGGGAAAATGGCAGATGAAAAGCATAATTGCTTGGGTGGAAAATGGGGATAAAATTGCACGATATTTCCACAATTTAGCATCAAAGAAGAAAAAGGTCAACACCATTTGGTATATTATAGATGGAGAGAATAACATCCTAGAAAAGCAGCATGACATACATAATGATGCAATTATGTATTTTCACAATTGATTCAGATCTAAGGAGGGCTCTAATCTCATAGAATAGCTAGAATTTTCCAACCTTTTTAAATGCATGGTGGATGCAGAGGCTAATTCGATTTTGTGCACAATGGAAAAATTAATTGGGGTAACGAAATCAATGACCAAAGACAAAATCCCTAGCCCGGAAAAGTGGTCAGTAGAGCTTTTTCTTCACTTCACAAACTTAATGGGTCCTAACCTTTTGGGCATGGTTGAAGAATCCTAAATTTAGGGGTGCATATATGGGTCTATTAACACCGCATTTGTTGCCCTGATCCCAAAAAGAACTAAGACTCCTTGCTTCACGACTTTCAAATCCATTCCATTATGGAACACATCGTACAAGATGATCTCTTAAATCACCACAAACATGATCAAACAGGTTTTCTCATCACATATAATGTCGGAGAAATTTGGATTTTTCCCTAACCGACAGATTCAAGATGTGGTTGGAATTTCCCAAGAATGCATCCACTCAATCAGATCACGTAGGTTGGAAACATGTCTAATGAGAATTGATTTAATTAATTCATATGCGTTGATTGGGAATTTATGAGAATGATTTGCATAATATTGGGTTTGATCGCGGGCTTATTGATTGGAGCATGGCATGCATACTTATCAATGGAATTAAGTCAAACTTTTTTCAGATCACCGAGGGATTATGGCAAGGTTGTGTATTATCCTCGTTGTTGTTCATCTTAGTTATTGGTGATCTAAGAAAGGGAATTAGGGAAGGAAGGGTGCAGGGATTAATCATTGGGTTCAAAGTCACGAGGCATAATAGAATAACACACCTAATGTTTGTTGATGATCTATTCTTTAGCAAACAAATCAATAGAAATGAATGGTGGGATATTCATTGTATCATTTATAGATTTGGGGTTGTGTGAGGACTAATCATAGACAGAGAGAAATCATAATTGATCACTGACGGCCTAGATGTGGAATCAATGGGGGAGATTGCCATTTTAGGTTAAAGTGGTCTCACTTGTAGGAGGTTTTAAATATTTGCGATTTATATTGAAGCCAAACAAATATGAATATGTGGATTAGGAATGGCTAACTAAGAAGTTTGACAAAAAATTGAACCTTTGGGCTCATAAGTGGCCAACCATGGGTGGAACATCAGTCATGATAAAAGTGGTCATGCAAGGTATCTTAGTGTACCGGATGCATCTCTTCAAAATTCCTAAAGCTGACAACAAAAGAATAAACTCAATCATTGCAAATTTCCTTTGGGTCGGGATTGGAAAGCATAAGAAAATACATTTGGTCAGGGTTGGGGTTCTTACCAAGACAATGGCTTATGGTCGATGGGGCATAAGCGATATTGATTTCTTCAATTTGGCCCTACTTTCTAAAAACCTTTGGCAAGAATTTCAAAGCTCCAGTTTATGGCAACATGTAATTAGAGAAAAATATCTAAAAAACTTGACCCTGGTGGAATGGACTCAAGATGGGGCTCAAGAAAAGTTGGATGCATCTTAGATCTGGCATAGAATGATGAAGGCGAAGTATTGGTTGGCTGGTAACTTGAGATGGCAGGTAGGCAGTGGAGATCTCATTGGAGTTGGGCTTGATGCCATCAAATAAATGGGTTGTTTATATTTTCTCTCTACTTCAATCATAAACAATATAAATGATTTAGGCATACAAATGCTTAACCAATTAGCCAACTATTTTACTTTTGCACATAATTCTTTTGGTTGGAACAATAAATCGCTATGTGGATGAATGGGATAGCTATCGAGATAAGCTATGTTATGTAGGCATTGGATCGTTAGATAAGTTGGACAAGTTGGTATGGGGGGAACAAGAAATAGCTAAACAAATCTCGGTCAAGGAGTTATATATATATATATACACACACACAATACAGAGGAATTATATTCCTTGACATGATGCATGGATGACACAATTATGGTGTTGGGAGATCCCCTTGAAATTGAAATGCTTCATGTGGTTCGTATTACATAATCAAATTTTCACATGGGAGAATCTCATGAAAAGGGGTTTCCAGGGGCTCGGCTTTTTTTCCATGTGTGGCGAGGTGATGGAAGAGACAAAACATATTTTCCTTACATGTCCATTTGCGGTATCCATTTGGAATGAGGTAACAAGTTGTCTAAATTTCCAACCATATGTGGATAGAACATCAATAGATAATTGTCTCTCTAAGTGGATTTTGGGGCAGAAAGAACACATAGTGCTCCCATTTATATCATATGGGGTATTTGGAGTTGAAACATGAAATTGTTTTAGGATTTTGTCCCTCAAGTGTGAAAGACCAGCTTGAATATTGTGGCTTATTTCTAGGAATATGGGCTTTGGCATCCAAAACCAAAAAGGAGAACAAGCAGATTCTGTGAAATTGATTTGTCCACTCTGGTGGTCTACTTTGACAGTGCATCATCTAATGGTGTTTGTGGATGTGGGGCACAAATAATCATGGTGTCCTGGGAATCCAATCACTTCAGTTGGTTTGGGGTGTAGGATCCAACAACATAGCATAGTTGCTAGCTTTATGGGGGTTGTTGAGGTGTGCTAGTTGGTCAGAAATCAAGGAGTTGCAAGTTGTTGGAGATTCCAAATCTGTAATAAAGTGGGTTCAGGGGTACTTTACTTTTGGTCCTCCATCACATTTTCACTCGCAACAACATATCAGTGAGAATAAGGAAACCTTTCAATACATATATCCTTTGATCATATCTACCATATGTAAAGTAGAGTAGCTAATCTCTTGTCCAAGAGTGGATGCTCGGACAAGCCAGGTGTGATGTGTTTCAAGTCTTTTGTCGATGGAAATATTCAAAGCAGGGGTTTCTTCGTCCTATAGAGATCAATTTCTTCTAGTTATTGTCTCATGGTCGCTTTTTATCTTTACCTGGTATTTTTCATGGTCGTTGGGCTTAAGATGTATATTTTCCATTGTTGAGGCTTTAGACTAGGTACATGGTTTTTAGCTTCCCTCTTTAATGAGATTGCTACAATTTTTGTATAATAATAATTTATCTGCATATTGGGTATTAGTAACATACTCTTTGTTTTTTTATAAGAAGTACTCTTTCTTAAAAACAAAATAGTTATTTTTAGATCAATTAAGACTCTACAATCTATAGTTCTTTTCCTCTTCTTGTTTTGGTCTTAAAGAAAATACTTCCCTAATCAAAGTTGGTATCATGGAATAATTAGAAACTCATATCTATAACATTGTAACTACTTTTTATCTATAAATATGTTTACTTCTTTTCTGATTGAAAAATTATACATATATATATATATAATGGTATATTTTCACTATCAACCTAAAAAAATCTTATAAAATATAAATATTCAACTTCTCAGCCGATTTAACCAAAAAAAGTGGATACAAGTTGTTCTCAATGTATCTATTTAATTATTTCATGTTCAATCCGTATAGAAAAATATGAATATCTACCTTTTGAGGAAATTGATTCTTATATTGATGGTGGAGAAATATCGTAACATTTTCCAGATGTTAACCATTTGGCTTAAGAGTATGTTTTGAGGAAAGTGATTCTTATATTGATGGTGGAGAAATATCGTAACATTTTCCAGATGTTAACCATTTGGCTTAAGAGTATGTTTTAGATTAAGAAATCTAATTTTAGATGAGCATTTCTTAGTTAAGATCCTGCTAAATCTATGTTTCATTTGTATGATATGATTAGATTCTTTAAAATTAAAAAGAATGGCTGAATATGAGTTTCAATTACTCCTTTGAGTTTAAGTTAAGGTGAATTGATTTTAATAATATTTAAACAATGAAAAATAGAGAACTTGCAGAACTTGCTTTGAGGAGCAATTTTCTGCAACATC
>APFE030333258.1:0-33667 GCA_000404065.3 Pinus taeda
TAATTTTATTCAATTTGAGTAAAATTACATGTTGTAGATGCAACAATAGCATATGCGTTATCAAAACTTGTTCTGCAAGAACATGATCTGTAGAAATTTTTGTCTATGCTTTCCTACCTTTCTTTTTTTCCACTTTCCGCCAACCTTCATTGTTGGGTGTGGTTGTTACAATAGTCATTTGAAGTTCGTTTGTATCAGCCATGTTTTCTTTTTCAGAATCTGAGCTTGTTGAGGAGTGTGCTCTCTTACTGCCCCCGATTTCCTAACCTGTGTTCTCATATTGCTGCTGTGGCTTGCTCTCATTTGGATCTGTTGCTGGTCCAATCAGATTTTCATTATGCTGTGGGTGGTGTATGCTGCTTTCATTTTTGATTTCTGGATTGTTTCCTTCTTCTGCAACTTCATGAGGTGTGCTGATGTCTTCCTCCTTCTGTTCCACTTCTATATCCTCTGTCCATGTGGGCGAAAACTGCCAGCCTTTTGGTTTTGGGGGCTATCTTCTTTTCCTTTCTTTTTTATTTTGTGGACATGCACTCTGAAGATGACCAATTTGTCTACATATACGGCAGCGAAAGGCAGTGTTTTCATAATCTAGCGGCTGCGCCCATTGCTTTCCATTGTGGATTGAGAGGATGTGTTCCGGTAAACCTTGACTGAGATCGACCTCCACACAGATCCTGGCGAAAGTGTAGATATCCTTTGATAAACGTTCGCTGTCCACTTTTAGGAATGTCCCCAAAGCGTTGCCAATTCCTTCTAGTACTTTGTAGTGCCAAAAATGTATAGGTAAGTTAAACAGTTTTACCCATACAGGCATTTTGGAGACTACCATGTTGTTGGGGTCGAAATCCGGGAACCAAGGTTTTACAAACAGGCCTGCGTTGCCCCAGAACCATGGCCCATCGTTTAATGCATAATCCCTGTCCCTTATGGTGTAAAATTTGACAATGAAGAATGCCTTGGAGCATAAATGGATGTCACAGTTTTCTGTCCATATAGAGCAGATCCATTGACGGAGGGCTTCCGGTTTGGGCCAGAATCCATTGAACCTACATATCACTGCTTTGGTTAGATAATAGGTATGTATTTCATTTACCTCTGGTATGATAATTGTTAAGGCTGGGTTGTGTGATGTCTGCTCTACAATGTAGGTCCCAGGTACTGTAGTTTGCTGTTCTGGTTTCATTTGTGGTTCCAACTTCCCTTTTACTGCATCTTTAAATGACGTAGGTCCTTTTGAGCTTGTGCCAGAATAACCTCCGCGTATCCTTGTGCTGAGGCAGATCGTTGAATTGTTTCCTATACCATATTCTATTAGCTTACGTTCCTCCTGCAATACTTTTCCTGTGTAGAGAAGGAGTTGATTGCATGGAGGAATTCCAATTCTTTCTTGTATCCTCTATTTGAGGGTGTTTGTCGCCTCCCATTTTCCTGATCTAATGCATATTGTATTTCCGTCCATGGATCTGATAAATAGATTATTTTTTGTTTCTTCCCATACATCTACTGCAGATGTTGTTTGACTCTTTAGCTTTTCCCTCGTGATCAGCTCCTCTCTCTGGTCCCTGATTCGATTTGTGGTCTGAATCTGAGATCCAGATCTATGAGGGGTTTTTTTGTTATCGTGGATCCATATGTGCTGTTTGTCGATCTGCTCTTTTCCAGTATCCAGTATTGTAGATCTCAGGGAAATTAGAACCAAGCTCTCACCCCTTTTTTGGTCTTCAGACGATCCAATTGAGGGCTGCCGGAATATGAAAGATCGGGTCTGCAACTTTCCAAGAGGGGGCAGAGGAACAGTCTGCTGGATCGTTTTCCTATAGACGCAGTCGCTGCTTCCTATCCAAGGCGTAACCCAGAATGGGGGGTGCTTTACATTGCGCAGGTCTAGATCATAGATCCTGTGGCTCAATCCCGGCTCCATGCCACGGATTAGGAAAAATAATGCCCAATCTGGGCTCAAAGGCACGTTTTCAACAAGATCTGCAGCAAGAAGAAACGGATCCGGGTCCTGATCAACAATTTTTTTGGGTTTTTGTTTTCTTAGCTCAGGGGTTTTGTCGCCGTGGGCTTCTTGTCCTCGGATCTGCATCAGCGTACCACTGCATGTCAATATAATGTGATTGTAAGCCCTCCACTCTGTTTCCGGGCGTGCTTCACTGATATTTACATTACTGTAGCCCCTGGGTGCCCGATCTATTCGATACTCAGATCTCGCATTGCCCAGGAAGCCCTCTTTCACCTGTGGAGCGATATGCAGATATAAATTTCTGTACTTGACCATCGCCGATCCCGCAGCCTCAGGGTCGGATCTCGGGGACGTTTCTCTTGCTTTCGCCATCGGCGAACCCCGGATCGATTCCTCTAGGAGATCTCACCAGCCAAAAAACAATTCATTTAGGGTTTATATACCTTGCATTTATAATATTAATCACCTGGATTTAACATTATTCCCTTGGGTTTATAATACCTTTGGGTTCAATCATGGTCAACCATGCTCAACAACCATGGTAAAACAGGGTCACATTGTGACAAAGACTATCTCTTTGTCCAACGTCACATTGTCACAACAATGGTCATCCATGGTCCAACGTTGCATTGTGACAAATATTGTATCAATATGGATATCAACTATGGCCAACGATGGTCAACCATTGTCCAATGTTGCATTGTGACAAACATTGTCCCAATATGAAAAACAATCATGATCAACCATATTCCAACATCGCATTATGACAAATATTTATCTTAGAGTTTATAATATTTATGTTAGGGTTTATATTGCTTGGGTTTTCAATATTTGGTTTATAATATTTATCTTAGTGTTTATATAACTTGGGTTTATAATATTAATCCCTTGGGTTTAATATAATCTTGGGTTTATATTATCAATTCGTTGGGTTTTTAATATTTTGGGTTTATAATATCAAACCCTTTCCCTCGATTGGGGTGTGGAGAAAAGTAGGTGAGGGCGGCAGAATGAATTATGATCACGACAGGATAGAGGGGCTAACCCAAACGTACAACACCATCCTTCTAGCCAGAGAAATGAACTGCATGTCAGTGCACTTCTCAAGAAACTAGAGTGGGGGAGGTGGAATGAAAGGGATTAGCAGTAGTGGTGGCGGTAGTGGAAGAGGGAGAGGGACAGATGTATTGTATTATATGAAGGTGCTGAAGTTTAGAAGGAAGGGTAAACCACGCTGGGAGGAAGAGGAGCAGGGTGTAGCACAAACAGAAGGAGATTCCAAGGAGAATAGCGATTCCGGGTATGTTAACTCTGAGATCCCTTCAATCCTTTTCTCTGTCATGATTGGTATAATGGATAAATTTAATACATTTGAAGCCTCTGAGGAAGAAAAAGGCTGGCGCGAAGTCACTCTTCACTCAGCAATGTATAGTGAGGGTGAATTGGGTCAGAATCAGGGAAGGGCTCTTGACGGGTGGAGGAATTGTTGCCATGAGAATAGTCCGGGAAGAAACTTAGGGGGTCGTATCAACCAACCCACTGCAAAGGTAAAGTGGGAGATTGAAGGGAGTGATACGAACATCTTGTACCTAGCCCAACAATTGATCCGAATGACTGAAGGCCTTCTTAATTCTTGCATCCCGAAAATGACAAGCATTGTAACACCCAAACAAATGGCGGTGACTGTAGCAGGAGAAGAGGAATAACCACCAAGAAAATTGAGGAGGAAGACAGTTATGATAAACTTCAAAAACTGACCTCTATGAATGAATATTTTCAACAAGATAAGGTAAAAAGTAGGATGGCACACCCGGGTCGTGGCAGGGGGCATGGAAGTAGAGGATGTCCGAGACAGGGGAATCAAGAGGAATGGCCAACAAACGCTCCAAGTAGCCAACACAGAGGGAGAATATCTACTTTGACAGTAGTCCAAGATGCTGCTAGAGCTTATAGGGAAGGCACAGATGAAGATATCTGTCATATCATTCAAGAAATGGAAGCCAGTGTGATGGAGGAACAATCTGATTCCGAGATAGAAGAGTGGGCAGAAGTGATTAGAGATCCGGGAAATATGCGAGGAAGGTTGGCGCTATATAGGCAGACTCTTCACATCTACTGGGTGTTAAAATGCCTTCTTGCAAAGGCTCTGGAGCAAGTGGCGAAGGAAATGGCTGAATTTGCAAATGGCATGCCAAACCTGCAAAAAGAAATGAAAAATTTCCAGGTTATCATGATGAGGCAGAATAACAAGTTGGAGGAGATGCATCAGCAGCTGTCTTGGATGGCTCATACGACTCCAAGTTAGGCTGAACCAATGGATACTCCCATTGATATGGAACCGAATACTGGTGACAGAAAGGAATGATCCTTTAGTGGACCTTATGTGCTTTAGTGAACCTTTTTGCTTTTACCGTTTTATGCATGCTAGTAGCTCACTAAGTAGTTTTAGTTGTATAGTGCATATTGCTAGGATGGAAAGACTTGTTAAATTTTGTTTTTGGAATGCATATAGCAAACTAAGGTGGCCAACGGACCCTTCGGGACAGGTTGAGGCCACCAACACGATGTATCTGGTCTCTTTGGTTATTATAAATAGAAAAGAAAGGCACTACCTACACTTACAATATATATATAATATAATATATATATATATATATAAAATATATACATATATATATTATATATATAATACATATAATAATAATATAAATATATAATACATATATATATAAATATTACATATATATATATATATATATACATACATATACATACATACATATCTTATATATAATAATATATATATATATATAATATATATAAATATATATAATAATATAATATATATATATATATATATATATATATATCAAACACTTTAGGTTTTATATACTTTGCATTTATAATATTACTCCGTTGGGTTTATAATGCCTTTAGGTTTTAGAATTAATCCATTGGATTTAGTATTCCCTTTGTTTTATAATATCAATCCCTTGGGGTTTTTTTGGTTCATATTCCTAGGGTATAATATTATTAATAGGGTTTTTAATATTAATCCTAGGGTTTAATATAAATCTCTTGGGTTTGTAATCATGGTCATCCATGGTCGATGATGGTCCAATGTCACAATGTGCCAAAGATTGTCTCAATATGAAAATCAACCATGGTCAACCATGGTCTAAAGTCACATCGTGATAAACATCGTCTCAGTATGAAAATCAATGATGGTAAATCATGGTCAAGCATGTTTATTTTAGGGTTTATAATATTTATCTTAGGGTTCTATACCTTGGGTCTATAATATTTATCCCTTGGGTTTAATATTATTCCTCTGACATTTATAGCTATATCAAGAGTGAAATCAATAGATGGTTTGCAGATTTCACCACCTTTTTCTTTTCAACGTTATGCAAAAAAGTAAGACAATGTGACAAGGCATTGGTTGGAAAGCATGAATTCTTGTGATCATTATCTTTTTGATTTGAATTGGTGCATTTTTTGTCCTCGGTCTCTGTTATGAAACCAGTCAAGAGAAAGATAGAAAAGATAGATCAACGCCTGCCTTAGAATTCAGCCTATTCGAGGGGGAAACCTCCTTTAAATTACATAAATGAACAATTCTTGGATGATTCAAATGAGAAGACCTCCTCTCTATATATAGGAGTCTAAGGGGTCATAACATAATCAGAGCCTACATAACAATAATAATGTAAGGGCACAATAATAACAATAGTGGGCTTCTATGGGGCACAATAGTACAACATGGGCAGTACATGGGTACATCAATATAATAAGGGGGTTGTACTAATAACAATAAGGGGTTACACTAGTTAGTATAGGGCCTAACATGCCCCTCTCCTTCAAAAAGTGTTGTCCTCAACGCTTGAGTAGTTCTTGATGCTTCTGTATAAAATTATTGTCCTCCCATGTGGAATCTGCAGTGGGTAAATTCTTCCACTTGATGAGATATTCTGAAAGTGATCGATTTCGTAGTTGTTGGGTTCTTGTTTCTGTGACTGCTCTAGGTTCCAATATGGTTTTTCCTTCCTCTTCAATGTCTGGCAATGTTGTTTGAATTGGGATCTTTTGCAACTTTTGAATAAGTGGCCATACTTCTTCGTCCTTCTTCCATTCATCCCTTGCTTCGTTTATCCAATTTGGTTGGATAATAAAAATAGCACAAAACAATGCTTCCACATCCTCATCCTTGAAGAGTCTTCCCATTCTGTAAGGTCAGCATTTTTTAAGTGCATGTAGTATTGCCAACATTTCCTTCTCATAAATAGCTTGTTTGAGATGTAGCAGTAAAAATACCCAATCACCTACATCAAATTTTTTTTCACTATGATGTTGATCTATTTGTTGTTTCGTTTGATTTTGCACCGAAATGGCGTTATCCTTTAAAAGTTGGAGAACTTGTTGTTGATGCTCGATGTGATCTTTCACTGCTTGAACCTTTTTCTTCTTGATATGTCCTTCTATCTCTAGAATTTGGGGAGTGGTAATTTCTTCCAATCCTTTACAAGATATGGTCGGATTCATTCTTGATGCTCGATGTGATCTTTCAATTCTTGAACATTTTCTTCTTGATATGTCCTTCTATCTTGATAGTTTGAGGAGTGGTAATTTCGACCAATGAACTACAAGATATGGTTGGATTCATTTCTTCTTTCTCGATGTGATCTTTCACTTCTTGCACCTTTTTCTTCTTGATATGTCCTTCTATCTTGAGAGTTTGAGGAGTGGTAATTCTTGCCAATGCTTTACAAGATATGGTATGATTCATTTCTTCTTTCTCTGGGGTAGGGTCCTCGCATATATCCTCTTCTCTTGATGATTCTTGATCCTTTTCCTCCTCCTCTTCATATTCTATGTAAAATAATTTCTTCTCAGCACACTTATGACCTTTAGTGCATTTGCTATCACAATTGTAACAAAGCCTTTTTCTCTTTTTTCTTCCAATTGTTGTGGTGTAACCCTTGTAGGTTGTGGAAGGCTAGGAGAAACAACACTTCCATCTTTATAGTTGTGAGGGGTATGCTTCCTAGTTTCCATAATTTTTCTTTCCACTATGTCACAAAGCCCTTTTACTCATTCCAATTGTTGTGGTGTTGCTCCAAAGAAGGTGTTGCTCTTTGTATCCTCATAATGTGCTATTATTTACTCTGTGAAAATTGACCACGTAACAAGTTGTTTACGAGAAAAAAGCCCTTCATATCATAAAAATTGATCCGGTTTTAAATATGAAGATGCAATACATACCTTTTGTAACAGTGGTACACCATGTAGATCAAAATATTGCTCCATCTGAAGTATCCAATTTACCGGATCCTTGCCATCAAACTTCCTCATCTTGCTTTTTCTTGATTTTAGGAGCTCGATCTTGAAACGACTGTAACTCTGTACTTTTGAATATTCAAGTTCTTAAATTGCACCCTGAAGTAGCCCGCTACGTCCTCTTCCCAATGCCACCAGTCTGATCCAAATTGGATTCTCCAAGAAAGAGTTATGCAAAATCTCCCAAGTGACCTGATTATAGACTATCCAGAAGAGCAAACTTGTACGAAGTGCCACGAGTCACAGTTTCGACCTTTGGCACTCAAAAATATATACAAGAAACTACAGTCTGTTCTCTTTCTGAACCTTCTTACGAAATTTCAATCCAATGCTCAGAGAAAAAGTTATGATGATTTTCCCTAGGTCCCCTGTTTGGAATGTAATTCAGGAGTCTGCAAAAAGACCAACTTCCTCAGATCATATCGCCGCAAATATAGCGCAAAACGCTTTGAAATTTGGACCTGAGATTCAAAGCGATGTCTTCTCAAATGGGTTTTTTTTTTTAGCTTCTGAAACGTCGCAGAAAAAAGTTATTGCGAAAATGCCACGATGACCTGTTTGGAGCAATGAAACCCTAGAATCCAAAGCTCTGATACCAAATGTTATGAAACCAACCCAAGAAAAAGATAGAAAAGATAGATCCACGCCTTAGAATTCAGCCTCTTCGAGGGGGCAGCCTCCAAGCCCTATCTACTGTCTAGCGAAACCATAGCCAAGGGAACGGGCTTGGCAGAATCAGCGGGGAAAGAAGACCCTGTTGAGCTTGACTCTAGTCCGACTTTGTGAAATGACTTGAGAGGTGTAGAATAAGTGGGTTGTACTAATAACAATAAGGGGTTACACTAGTAGCATAGGGGCCTAACATTTGGCCTTATGAATGTTGGGGCCACTTTCCAAAGAGAAATGGACATAGCCTTTGCTAATGAAATTGATAGATTCATTGTGATTTACCTAGATGATATAACTATGTTTTCAAAGATAGATGAAGAACACTTGCTGCATTTAAGAAGAGTTTTTGAAAAGTGCAGAAAATATGGTATCGCCTTAAACCCTAAGAAAACTATTTTCGGTTTAGAGGAGGGAAAAATTCTAGGTCATATCATTTCTAAAGAAGGTATTAGAATTGATTCTAACAGATTCGAAGCCATATTGAAAATTGACCCTCCCAAAAACAAGAAAGAAGTTCAATCCTTCATTGGTAGGATAAATTTTCTTAGAAGATTTATTCCCAACTTGGCTGAAATCTTAAGATCCATTACAAATATTTTAAAGAAATACATGGAAATAAAATGGAATATTGAAGCCAAGAAATCCTTTAGTGAAGTAAATTTAGCTTTAACTACTGCTCCTGTTTTGATAAGCCATGACGTTACAAAGGATTTCATTATTTTTTCTTTTACATCTGAGCATACTATTGTGACTATTTTATTGCAGAAAAACAATGAAAGGCATGAACAACCCATAGCTTTTTTAGTAGAGCTCTGAGGGGTTCATCTCTGAAATACAATATCATGGAGAAACAAGCCTTTTTTTTGGTAAATGCATTAAAGGGTTTTAGTGTACATCCTACATTTTCACATCATTGCATTTGTCCCAAGTGTTGTGGTAAAATATATTCTTACATAGATTGACCTAGATGGCAGATGACGGAAATGGATTGTTGTAATCCTAGAGTATGACATTGAGATCAAACCAACCAAGCTCATCAAAGGTCGGGGATTGGCAAAGCTAATGGATGAGTCCAATTTTCATGCACTAGACATCAATTATATTGCTGCATTGGATGAACAGGAAGAGTTGGCGATTCCACGGGTGTCAGAGACCTTTTCTACTTCACCATGGTATGTAGACATTATCTTTGTACTACAAAATTTACAACCTCCTCCTGATTTAACCAGAACAAAAGTTGGGTTTCTTAAACTTAAAGTTATGAAATTCTGTATTTTAGATCAAAATGTATATTGGAAAGATGCTCGAGGTATTTTACTAAAATGTTTACTGAAAGATAAAGCAGACATGGTCATGGAAGAGTTTCATCAAGGAGACTGTGGAGGCCATTTTTATTGGAAAACCACATCCAACAAAATCCTAAGGGCTAGCTTTTATTGGCCTACCTTGTTTGCAGAGGTGCATAAGAAAGTCACCACTTACCACCAATGTCAAATATTTGATGACAAGAGAAATCTTTTGCCTTTACCATTGAAACTCATTTCAGTTGAAACTCCTTTTCAATAGTGGGGCCTGGATTTCTTTGGTTAAATCCATCCCAGCTCCTTAGGCTAGCATAGATGGATCTTAACAACCACAGATTACTTTACAAAGTGGATTGAGGCTATCCCAACCAAGCAAGCCACATATACTGTCATTATCCAATTTTTAGAAGGTAACATTATGTCTAGGTTTGGATGCCCCCATAATAATATCACTGGCAATGTTGTTTCCTTTAAGTCAAAGAAAATGGTTGATTTTTGTAACAACATAATATTAGGACACTCAAATGCCTATTACCCACAAGGAAATGGGTTAGTTGAGTCCTCCAACAAGAGTTTAGTTAACATCATCCAAAAGTTACTGCAGGAGAATAAAAAATCCTGGCATAAAATATTTTTTAATGCCCTGTGGGATGACCGAATTAGCACCAAAAAGTCTATTGAATGTCTCCATTCCATTTAGTATATGGAGTTGATGTTGTGTTTCCTGTTTCTTTGGGAGTTCCTGTGCTAAAATTGTTACAAGAATCACAGGTGGAAACTAATGATTTACAAATAAGGATCAACCAGACCATACATTTGCAACAACCCAAGGAAGAGGTGTGTAAAAAACCTCAACTTGTTCAAGACAACATCAAAAAGATCTATGAGAGGATAACAAAAACAAATGATTTCTAGTTAGGTGACTTGGTGTTAAGGTGGGACTCAAGGAATGAAGACAAAGGAAAGCATGGTAAGTTCAAAAGTTTGTGGAAAGGGCCATACAAAATTGAAGCTTTCAGAGGCAATAATGCATTTTGCTTGAAGGACTTGACTGAAGAAGCACTACATGGTGGACCTGTCAATGACAAACTTCTCAAACATTACTTTCCTCAAAGTTAAATCAGTTTCATTTAGAATAATTGTACATATAATTTTACTATTTCTACTACAAGAATGAGGGTGGCTCAGATCCGAAATTGAACCCTGGAGAGAAGGCCCTAAGCTTCCGATGATTTGTTACCCATACTTATGATTGACATCAGGTGGATTAGTTTTAGTTGCATAATAAAGACATTTTTCCCAATGGATCAAGGCTACTAATCTACAACATTCGTGACACCTCACAAGGAGGGTTCCATCCCCATTGGAGCCATTGTTAGGGTCTTATATTTCATAGGATGACTTGATTATAGCTGTAATTTTGTATATGAGATGTTCTAAGTAATCTTCCATTCTGCATATCTATTTCCAAAGCAAAAGAGAAAGTGAAGAGAAAAAAATGGATATAATATGTGTGTGTGTGTGTGTAAGTAAAGAACAAAAAAATAAAAATATGAAAGAAGAATGAAAATACCCCATAAAAAATATGGATGCAAGAGAGCAAGTCAAAGTGCCACTCAAAAAAAAAAAAAAAATCATTAGAAGTACCTTAAAATTTTTTCAATAAAGTGTGCAGCTTGTTTAAATGCCACATTGAATTAGGAGAAGTAGATTAGTTAGTTTAATCACATTGCTTAAATGTGATTAGAATAGATTAAATGAAATTAGTTTAGGTTAGTGAATAAATCAGCCACATAGTCTAATTGTGGTTGAATTATATTTAAGGAGAATAAAATTAATTAAACCACAATGTTTAAATGTGGTTAATTAAGCTTTAATTTAAATTGATTGCTAATTTAAACACAATTTCCAATTTGTAGTAAAGATTTTTGGATGTGACATGTTTTGTCGCCACATGATAAAGCGGGTCGCATGTTTGAACAATTACGATCTACCCCACCCTGATCAATGGAGGGGGATTGTCTTCGCCCCCCCGCCCTGAGCTCGTCCAAGGTTTAATTAGTTGGAGAAACACAATTTCCAAGTTGTAGTAAAGCTTTTTGGACGTGACATGTTTTTTCGCCACATGATAAAGTGGGTCGCATGTTTGAACAATTACGATCTACCCCACCCTGATCAATGGCGGGGGATCGTCTTCGCCCCCCCCCCCCCCCCGCCCAATCCCTCATTGTTAATTATTGGAGGGGGGCGTCTCAAAAGGCGGAATTGACTTGCGACGTGGCGGCTCTAGAATAGTTCACATCCCCCACCTATTCTCACTTACCACTCATTCCCCCCTCCAAAAAATCGTCGTCTTGTTTTCCCCCTCGCATGACCGTTGAGCTTTGTTTCTCCTGTGCCACTAACCTCTCGCCATGTGGACTCCCCTATCCTTACCATTCACTCGTACATCATCCTTTCCCATCCAATGCCTATCCGCCACCTCATGCTTGTGGACCCTAATCCCCTTCCACCAAAGTAACCTTCTACCATTACTTTCCCCCAATCTGATGATGCCATTTGGCACTCCCACCATGATGTCAACTAATCGTTGAGTTAATTAATATTATTTTCTCCCACCACAATGAACTTACTCCATTGTAACGATAAATTCATTTTTCTATATAAACCATGAAAACTTGTTACATCGCCTCCTTTCTCCGTTTTATGATAACAGGTAATCAAGAGTTCTAGTGCACATTTGACCAAACCAAGTTTTCCCAGTGCCCAACTAGTGATCCACGACATCTTTGTAACCAGTTAGCATAACTAGTGACTTGCAAGCGATTACTAAGCCTTCAATTTGCATCTTGAAACTAGATTCACCTATTTTTCCTGGGTAATTTTGAATTCCCTGCTCTTTCCTCTTCTATCATGGCACTTAAAAGAAAATCTAAATCCTCTGATGACAACCATATGTTGCCCCCTACCATAGACCTATGTCACTAACCATTAGTGGACCAGCAATACAAGATTGCTGAAACCAATTGTGATTTTGACCTATATGAGCCTCATAGTTGGTTGAAGCAAAAGTTTCTTGACCTTAGTGATGAATTGGACCTGTGGGAGTCTTCCCTGCCCCAATTCATCTTCCCACAAACCTATCACTTCTCAAAATTTGTGTCCTAGTGCCATTTTTTCTACATCCCCAGCCAAAGGGCAATTGTGGCCCATAACAGTGACATCCTTTTCACCATCACTGTAGAAGCCATCTCTTGGATGCTACAATTGGTAAATTATGACTCCTTAAAACCATTTTCAGTAGATTTTCTAATGGAATTCTACTAAAACCTTCCCATAAAGAGCCAAGATTTTTGAGATTTTTCTCCTAGAGGATGCCCAATTACCTAAGAAACCCCCTACTCATCCTCTATGTTCCTCGAGATGACTAAACAGGTAATTGCAATTATTTCATGTATACTTGGCTACCAATCCAATCAGTGGGTTTATGAGGCCATTATTGGTTTCCTATCAGTCTTTACAACTGGTGAGAAACCCCCTATTTTCAATTATAGTAAGTTCATTGAAGAGTCAATTCATGACCAACTCCTCAAGTTCTCTACTGAGGGGACTTTTAAGTATTCTTCAGTGTTGGTGTATTTATTTCTTTACCATCAAGCAAATAGGTTTTCATTCCCTTTGCAAAAATTAGATGATCAAAGTAATCCATAGTCTATAATCCTTTGGACCTCCAGGGTGAGGAAAAATTCCACCGAGTGCACCTTCTTTAATTATGTTGATCAATTCCTACATATAGTTGCCAACTTACTAAACAATGATGTAGAGCTTAGGGGACCAGAAATACAATGAATTTTGCATCTCAATGACCAGACTAAAACAAGGGATTGGTATTTATACCAAACTTATACAGAAATCAGAGCTGGCGACTCCATGGGTGTCAGAAACCTTTGCTACTTCACCATGGTAAGTGGACATTATCTTTGTACTATAAAACTTACAACCTCCTCCTGGTTTTAGCCAGAAAAAGGGTTGGGTTTCTTAAACTTAAAGTTATGAAATTCTGTATTTTAGATCAAAATGTATATTGGAAAGATGCTCGAGGTATTTTACTAAAATGTTTACTGAAAGATGAAGCAGACAGGGTCATGGAAGAGTTTCATCAAGGAGATTATGGAGGCCATTTGTATTGGAAAACCACAGGCAACAAAATCCTAAGGGTTGACTTTTACTGACCTACCTTGTTTGCAGATGTGCATAAGAAAGTCACCACTTACCACTAGTGTCAAAAAAGATAAAGATTTTTCCTTTACCATTGAAACCCATTTCATTTGAAACTCCTTTTTAGTAGTGGGGCCTGGATTTCATTGGTGAAATCCATCCCAACTCCTCAGGTTAGCATATATGGATCTTAACAACCACTGAATACTTAAGTGGATTGAGGCTATCCCAACCAAGAAAGCCACATATATTGTCATTATCCAATTTTTAGAAGGTAACATTCTGTCTAGGTTTGGATGCCCCCATAAGATTATCACTGACAATGCTGTTACCTTTAAGTCAAAGAAAATGGTTGATTTTTGTAACAAATGCTACATAAGATTAGGAAACTCAGTTGCCTATTACCCACAAGGAAATGGGCTAGATGAGCCCTACAACAAGAGTTTAGTTAACATCATCCAAAAGCTACTGCAGGAGAATAAAAAATCCTGGCATAAAATGTTTATTAATGCCCTGTGGGTTGACCGAATTAGCACCAAAAAGTCTATTGGAATGTCTCCATTCCATTTATTATATGGAGTTGATGTTGTGTTTCCTGTTTCTTTGGGAGTTCTTGTGCTGAAATTGTTACAAGAATCACAGGTGGAAACTAATTATTTACAAAGAAGGATCAACCAGACCATAGATTTGCAACAACCTAGGGAAGAGGTGTGTAACAAAACTAAACTTGTCCAAGACAACATCACAAAGATTGATGAGAGGAGAACAAAAACAGATGATTTCTAGTTAGGTGACTTGTTGTTAAGGTGGGACTCAAGGAGTGAAGACAAAGGAAAGCATGGTAAGTTTGAAATTTTGTGGAAAGGGCCATATAAAGTTGAAGCTTTCAGAGGCAATAATGCATTTTTCTTGAAGGACTTGACTGAATAAGCACTGCCTGGTGGACCTGCCAACGACAAACTTCTCAAAAATTACTTTCCTCAAAGTTAAATCAGTTTCATTTAGAATAATTATACATATAATTTTACTATTTGTACTGCAAGAATGAGGGTGGCTCACATCAGAAATTAAAGCCCGGAGAGAAGGCTCTAAGCTTCCGATGATTTGTTACCCATACTTATGATTGACATCAAGTGGATCAATTTTAGTTGCATAATAAAGCTAGTTTTCCCAATGGATCAAGGCTACTGATTTACAACATTCGTGACATCTCACAAGGAGGGTTCCATCCCCATTGGAGCCATTGTTACAGTCCTATATTTCACAGGATGACTTGATTATAGTTGTAATTTTGTATATGATATGTTCTAAGTAATCTTCCATTCTGCATATTTATTTCCAAAGCAAAAGAGAAAATTAAGAAAAAAAGGGATATATATGTGTGTGTGTGTGTGTGAAAAGAACAAAAAAATTAAAATATGAAAAAAGAATGAAAATACCCCATAAAAATATGGATGCAAGAGAGCAAGTCAAAGTGCCACTCAATTAAAAAAAATTCATTAGAAGTACCTTAGAAAATTTTCAATAAAGTGTGCAGCTTGTTTAAATGCCACATTGAATTAGGAGTAGATTAGTTAGTTAAATCACATTGTTTAAATGTGATTAGACTGGATTAAATGAAATTAGTTTAGGTTAGTGAATAAATCAGCCACATAGTCTAATTGTGGTTAAATTAGATTAAGGAGAATACAATTAATTAAACCACAATGTTTAAATGTGGTTAATTAAGCTTTAGTGTTAAATCGATTGCTAATTTAAACGCAATTTTTCAATTTGTAATAAAGTTTTTTGGACAAGACATGTTTTGTTTCCACATGATAAAGCAGGTCGCATGTTTGAACAATTACGATCTACCCGCCCTGATCAATGGCGGGGGATCGTCTTTGTCCCCCCCATGAGCCCCTCCAATTTTGAATTAACAGGCAAGGGGGTTTGAAAAGGCAGAATTGACTTGCGACGTGGCTGTTGAGCTATGGAAAAGGTATGAATTTGACATTTATTTCCTTATCTTTTTCTTCAATCATAACTCCTTTATATTCTAAGATGGTAATATATCGAAGAATTATAGCGAAAACTAGAGAGTTATTGATCATGGCAAATTAGTTCATTATTGTCCTTTTCCATGTAGGAAATAGAAGAAATGGAAAACTACCATTCTGGAGGAAAAGACAAAACATAGTAACTGTTGTTCCTTCACTAGGAAGTCGTATCCAGACAAGCAGATCAAGATCGAAGCGCACAGTTAAGGATAAGAGTGGAAAATCACAGCATCAACGCAAGAAGACAAAGAGTTGACTAGAGTTAGAAGATTGAGCAGATCCCTCAGGATCTCTTGATCCTGAGGGATCACTGTTTCAAAGCCTATCTGATATTTCTTGTTTTATATGCCTGGCCTATAAAAGGGACAATGCTTGTAAAGAAAAAAAGAGAGGAGGCATTATCATTATTTAGAATTTATTGTTGTATTTTCACTTTGATCATCGACTCTTATTGATTAAAACAGAGTACGATTTCCTGTAACATTTCCCCATATGATTAATACATAAGTCAGTTGTTGTTCCATTCTTATATGCTAAAGTAGTCCGATGGTGCTTCACTAGCGGCTAAGGGCCCAACCCTGGTGGATCCACTTGTTATTCTGTACCATTACTTTACAATCACAGTCGTGTGATGGTTTGGTTTGATTTCCATTTATTTGAATCACATTGCTTTATTGTTCCTTGTTTCAAGAGTTTATGAATTGTTTTATTGTATATGTTGTAACTGAATCGCATTGCCATTCCTTTTCATCATAATAAGATTACTACTCTCTGCAAACTATATTGTTATGCTGTTCATTTCCATTATAAAGCTTCGTTGTTCATTCCAGTAAACTGACTTTGCTGTTCATTACAGATTGTTGTTCATTTCTACTAAATATCATTGTTGTTCATTTCTTTTCTACAAGTATTTGGTTTTGATTTTAGCATTCTTACAGTAGCATATTTATTCCATTTCTATTAGCAGCACTGTTGATTTAATTCCTTATCATTTCCAATCAGTTGGTTTAGTGTGGAGTTTGAGATCAACAACTGTAAAGAACATTGGCTATTACTGTCTGAGTTCTCAGATTGAGGATCTTGTTTAGGTTTGATTTCATTTACATGATTTGACAGAGGAAAGAGTTATTGCTACTCCATCCTTGACTGATAATTGCTGTTAATTTACTGAATGAATAATTTAGTTTCAGAGCATTGAGTTTCTTTTAATTTCAAGTAAGTTTTATGTCAAGCATCCTTTTACTCTTGTATTTGAAGCACTGTACTGCAAATTGGAAAGCATTACTCTTGGATTAAATTGCCGCCTCAGACTGAGTACACTTTTGAAATAGAAAATCTTACTTAGATTGATAATTAATGTAGGATAAATAGGAGTTGAAAGGACACCTTTTATACCTCAACATTTTGGCGTCGTTGCTGGGGAGAGTGTAGCCATTTCTTCTTTTAGAGAGTAGTGTGCATCTGATGAGTGCCTGCTAGAAGAGAATTGGGTATTAAAAATGAAAGGTAAGAACCTGCGTATGGAGCATGTAACAACCCTACTCCCCCGCCCGCTTTCCAACAAATTTGTTAATTTTTTTGGGTAGAAATAAACATTTGAGTTGTGTGTATGACTAAGAAGAAAAAACTTGAAAATAATCCAAAACCGCTACCCAAACCTAACAAAGCTAAGGGACCGGTGACCCTTGGTCTATTAACCTTCATAGACGATATCATTAAGCAAGCCGAATCTCAGCCATCAGTAGGTCCTAGAAAATTTGCTTCTAGACAACCTACTAGCTCCCTTCGGGCCACAGGTTCACCATTTGTAGCCTTTGCTGAGGTGCACAACAAAACAGAAGAGACTGAGCAATATTTTCAAGAAATTTAGAATTCTCGTCCAATTTCTTTTCATGAAGGTAACTGTAGTAATCTCCATGAAGGAGGAGGAGAAACAATGGAAATAAAAGAGCCATAATCCCCTCTCGAGATAGTTCAAACACTCAACAGCCCAGAGAAGGGGAGTGTTGTCAAGATCATCCAAAACAAAGCAGAAGAACCTGAAGAGCCAAGATCCCCCCAGATAATAGTTCAGCAAGGAACACTCATTATCCTAGATCAAGGAAGTGTTGTTAAGGTCATTCCTACTCCTTCTAGTCATCCTAAGAATAACTCCCTAGAAATCCCAGAAGGATATTGGCACATATTTGATCAAATGGCACAGAACCAACAAACACCTCAAACCTCCACACTACAATATCCCATTGTGGACACTGCAGTTAATGCACCTATGAAGGCGATTCCTCTCCAGCATATTCCTATATTCCATGGCCTAAAATTAGAAGATTCAGATGCATTTTTGTTTGTGTTCGATGTATTATGCCGAGGGTATGACTATACCACCGATCGCCAAAAGCTAAAATTATTTCCCTCCACATTAAAAGAAGCATCTTTATGATGGTTTATGGGGTTAGATGAAGGTGTTATAAATGACTGGGATCATATGAAAACTGCTTTTCTAAAGAAATATCAGGATTATTGTAGATCCAGAGAATTAAAGGATGAAATATTTCAAATGACAGCAAGACCTAGTGAAACACTGGAGGAATATGTAGAACGTTTGCAATACAATATCCAAAGATCTCCTTATGCATCTTTACCCTTGCCTGACAATGTGTTAAAAACTACATTAATTAAAGGGATGAAAGAACAATGGGTTGAAACATTAAACATTATGGGCATATACCAGGAAAATTTCACTGACATCATTGATTTGTGTATCAGGAGTTCGACAAGCAGCACAAGACTAAAGCCAGCAGAACGTGACATGATCACAAGGGATAGCAAGGTCCCTTGTGTAGGTATAACTCGTGCAGAAATCGACAATCCACTAGAAGATTTCAAAACTGATATTCTAGGGACTCTGACAACGCAGTTCGACATCATGCAAGATAAACAAAAGTAAGCAGAAGTAGAGCAAAATTTGGCGATATTCTGCCTTAGATGCAGAAAGAAACACAACCACAAAGAGTGCCTCCTGGATACAGTCCAAGTCTGCGCCATCTGCATGAAAGATCACTCCATAGAAAGCTACCCCTCACTCCCAGGATTGAAAGTAGTCTACAAAGAGGCAGAAGAAGAAACAAAACCAGTTTACCTACTAAATCAGCGTCGTCAGTGGCAGCCACGACAAACATGTATGCCCGTTGATCCATCCTCTTCTTTTCAGTCTCCTCAGTATAATGCTCAACAATATAATGGAATGTGGCAGAATCAACCACCTTTCCCCAGGTGGTCACAACAGCTATTTCCCATATCATCATGGCCAAATCAAACAAATCAAACCAATTGGCCGAACTTTCCTTACTATCCACCATTTTGGAAAAACAATGCATATCCAACACAATGGTCACCCTCCACCTCGCAGAGTCAAACCTGGGATTAGAACTGGCAAAGACCTACGAATTAGCCAGCTGGAACGATTCCTCTCCCTCAACCTACATTGCCAACACTTTATACATTGCAACAAAATCCTCAAACCAACTTAAGGCCGCAACTCCCAGCCCAACCCAACCCGAACCCCAACAATATACTGATTCAATATACTCAAATAATCGAAGGACCAGAACTAGAAACCGAGTTAAGGGAGTGCAACGACATTCAATTAAGATCTGGGTGCATAATAGAATCAGAGGGAGACAAAAATGCTGAAGTTGAAAATTCATTACCTTTAGAACAAACACTACAAGAAGAGTATTTTGTTAGACAACAAACTCATGAACAAGCAACCACCTCTTCTCCTCCATTCCCAGAATGACTAATCATACCTCGCCCAATAGAACATCCTGATTTTGATCTTCTGGGAGAACTAAAAAAACTATGTATAAAAATTCCACTCCTCCAATCTATCCAAGATATCCCGATTTATGCAAAAACCATCAAAGAATTATGCATAAAAAATCCAAAGAGGAGAATAACAACTAACCCAACTATCCAAGTAGTTGGCACCCTATCTGACTTACTATCAAGAAGAGAAGCACCTGTAAAATATGAGGACCCAAGGAATCCTATAGTTACGGTGGAAATCAACGTATGCTCCTTCCCAAACACCTTAGTTAATTTAGGAGCTGCAATCAATATTCTAACAACCACCACTTGTCAAAAGCTCAGCATTACATCATTAGATCCAACCACAACCTTATTGGAGTTGGCTGGCCGATCGGTAGTCAGACTATAAGGCACACTACATGATGTAATGGTATCTGTAGATTCCTGGGAATACCCTGCAGACTTTCTGATTATTAATCCCAAAAATCGACTAGATGGACATCCCTTAATTTTAGGTAGACATTGGCTAGCAACCGTTGATGCTTACATTGGGTGTCGACAGGGAAGCATGACTATAGCAAGAGGGAGTAATGTCAAGAATTTAGCCTTATACCCTCCAGCCCAGCCAAGTTGAACAATAATCAAAACAAAAAAACAACCTGTATCATACTTGACAGAAAACATTAGATTACCATTAACCATAGAAGATGCCCTCGAATTTAAAGACCAAACAGAGGATGACATCATTAACAACTTCATTAACCAACCAGAAACCAGATCCCATTTACAATGTCACATGATTGAGGCAGCATTTGATAATGATGTAGAAGAAGATCCCTTGAAAGACACTCATGATCAATCAAAACCTACCACCTCTGTTTACAACAACAAAACTATAGAAATTGAGCCAGGAAAAACTTTGAACATTAACAAAAACCTAATTGCCAAACAAGAAGAAAAGCTGGTCCAAACACTGAGAAAATATAAGGAAGCTTTTGCATGGGATTATCCCGACATGAAAGGAATTGATCCCCAATTGTGTACGCACCACATTTATACAAAAAAGGATGAGACCCGTTCGCCAACCCCAACGAAGATTAAACCCTCATCTAAGGATATTGTGAAAGCTGAATTACAAAAACTTTTAGATGTAAACTTTATTTACCCAATATCTGATAGCAAGTGGGTCTCTCCACTAGTAGTGGTGCCAAAGAAGAATGGAAAATGGCAGATATGTGTAGATTATAGAGAATTAAACAAAGCAACCCAAAAAGACCACTTCCCCCTTCCATTCATTGATTAGGTATTAGACACATTAGCAGGAAAGAAATTCTTTTCTTTCCTAGATGGCTTCAGTGGGTACAATCAGATTCAGATTACCCTTGAAGATTAGGATAAAACTACCTTTACTTGTCCTTGGGGAAAATTTGCTTACAGAGTCTTACCCTTTGGGTTATGTAATGCTCTTGCCACATTTCAGAGGGCTATCCTCAACATTTTTTCAGATTTAATAAATAAAGGGCTTGAAGTATATATGGATGATTTCACACCTTATGGAGATGATTTTGAGCCAACATTACAAACACTGGAAAAGGTGTTGCAAAGATGTATTGCCACTAGGCTCTGCTTGAGCCATGAAAAGTGTCATATGATGATGACTGAGGAACTCATCTTAGGTCATTATATCTCAGCAACTGAAATACAGGTAGATTCAGCTAAAATTCAGATAATTTTGTTAATACCTACTCCTACCACACAAAAAAAGGTATGCAGTTTTTTGGGATTTTCAGGTTATTATAGAAGATTTATAGAGCATTTTTCTCAAATTGCTGCACCTTTATATGCACTAATAGGGAACGTTGATTTCACTTGGAAAGATAAGTGTGACTGTGCTTTTGAGGATCTGAAAAAGCTTGTATCGACAACCCCAGTGCTAAGGGGCCCAAATTGGGATTTGCCATTCCAAATTTCATCTGATGCTTTAGACACAACAATAGGAGCAGTTATTGGGCAGCAAGAAGATAAAAAGTCATATGCAATTTATTATATTAGCAAGAATCTATCTTCTATTGAATTAAACTATACTGTGACTAAAAAAGAATTTTTAGCTGTAATACACGCTGTAAATAAATTTAGACATTATATAACTGGGTATCTTGTAGTTTTATATAAAGATCACTCTGCCATAAAATATTTAGCAAATAAACTGGTTACAAATGGAAGAGTGACAAGATGGTTGATTCTCTTGCAGGAATTTGAAATCACAATTAAGGATACACCTGGAAAAGAGAATCATGTAGCTGATTTTCTCTCACGAATGCCAAATCCAGTGGACATAGCAGTAATTGAAGATCAATTTCCGGACGAACATTTGTTTGTTGTTACTGTCAGAACACCATGGTATGTCGACGTTGCAAATTACTTAACAGTAGGAAAACTACCCAAGAATTTAATGCCTAATGAACGAAAACAGATAGTGCAGCGTAGTACCTGATTCTCTTGGATTGGGGGCTACTTATTTTATACAGGGGTAGATATGCACATTAGAAGATGTGTCCGAGAAGATGAAATATTTGACATTTTGAAAGCATGGTACGATGGACCGTGTGGTGGACATCTTGCAGACCGCAAAACCGGTCACAAAGTTTTACAAACATGGTATTACTGGCCCACTATTTTTAAAGATGCTAAAAAGTTTGTTCAAGCCTGTGATAGTTGCAAGAGGGCAGGATGCCCTAGACAATTTGATGAAATTCCTCTGAACCCGCAGTTATTAATCGAGCCATTTGAGCGATGGGCACTCGATTTTATTGGTCTTATTAACCCATCATCAAATCAGAAAACATATATACTGGTTGCAACAGAGTATGTTACCAAATGGGTTGAAATAGAGGCACTCCCAAGAGCTATAGAGGACTCTGTAATACATTTCCTTTTCCAATTATTTGTGCTATATGGCCTCCCGAGGGACATAATTACAGATGGAGGACTGCAATTTGTAGGTAATAAAATCACCGCAACATTAAAAAATTACCACATTCAGCACAAAATTACTACTCCATACCACCCACAAGCAAATGGCCAAGTCGAAAGTACTAATAAGGTGATTGAGGCAATAATTACAAAAGCAGTTGCATCACATAGACGTGCCTGGGCTTCAAGATTGCTAGAAGCCTTGTGTGGATACCAAACAACATGGAGAAACACCACCGTATTCACCATATCAATTAGTATTTGGAAAAGAACCCATATTTCCAATTGAATTCGAAATTCAAACATTAAGAACATCGCAGGAGGGGGTTTGAATTTAAATGAGGCCCAGACTAATAGATTACAACAAATCAATGAGTTAGATGAAATCATCCTCTCAGCTCTTCAACGCACTGCATTAATTCAACAGCAGAGAGCAAAATGGCATGATGCCCTTATCAAAAAGAAAATCTTCCACGAAGGAGATTGGGCACTCCTATACGATTCCAGGTTTCATGATTTCCCTGGAAAACTCCAGACACGACGGCTTGGACCTTATGAGATACATAAAGTGCATGACAATGGAACCATTACATTGACTACCATTGACGGATCTGGACATTCTTTCAAAGAAAATGGTCATCGAGTGCGACTTTATCACAAACCGCTTACTCAGGAATCCTTTTACCAACAATTACGGAAGATTCCACTTTCTAGATACTTGCTGAGGAAGATAACCCCTCCTTAGCATTAATTCACTGAACAATTCCTTTGTTTTAGAATTTTGTACATAAACTTTTCTCTTTAATTTTGCTTGTATAAACTGGTTTTTTTTGTACAGATTTTTACTGTTGTTCCATTTAAGGAACAATTGTTGTTCCTTTTAAGGAACAATTGTTGTTCCTTTTAAGGAACAACAGTCCTTCCATTTAAGGAGCAGCACAAGGTTTCTTTATTTCATTTTCGTGTTGTTCCTCTTAAGGAACAACGATCTTGTGTGCTTGTATTTTCGTTGTTCCTCTTAAGGAACAACAACCGTTCCTCTTAAGGAACAACAATCTTGCGTGCTTATATTTGTTTGTTGTTCCTCTTAAGGAACAACATTTTTTTTCATGTCCCATTTGACGTTAGTATTTTCACTGTTCCTCTTAAGGAACAACAGTCGTTCCTCTCAAGGAACAACACCTCTGCTTTTTTTTTTTTTTTTTTTTCCTCTTAAGGAACAACTGTTGTTCCTCTTAAGGAACAACAACCGTTCCTATTAAGGAACAACACTTCTACGTGTTTGAATTTTTGTTTTTCCTCTTAAGGAACAACACTTCCGCGTGATTATATTTTCGTTGTTCCTCTTAAGGAACAACTGCTTTTCCTCTTAAGGAACAACTGTTGTTCCTCTTAAGGAACAACAATCGTCCCTATTAAGGAACGACATTTTTGCATGTTTCTATTTTTGTTGTTCCTCTTAAGGAACAGATGTTGTTCCTCTTAAGGAACAGATGTTGTTCCTCTTAAGGGACAGTCGTCCCTCTTAAGGAACAACAGCTCTGCGTGTTCATATTTTTCGTTGTTCCATTTAAGGAACAGTTGTTGTTCCTCTTAAGGAACAATAGCCGTTCCTCTTAAGGAACAACAACCTTGTGTGCTCTTATATTTGTCATTCCTCTTAAAGGAACATCAATCCGCGTGTATCTTTAGTTGTTCCATTTAAGGAACAACTGTTTTCCTCTTAAGGAACAACAACCGTTCCATTTAAGGAACAACAATATCACCTACTTACATTTGCGTTGTTCCTCTTAAGGAACAACTGCTGTTCCTTTTAAAAGGAACAACAATTTTTCTATTTTTTTCATACTTTTTGTCGTTCCTTCTAAGGAACAACAGTTTCGATTTGGAGTGTTTTTAGGCTATTCCGCCGAAGGATCAACACTTTATTTTGCGCTTTCTTTACTTGTTGTTCCACTTGAGGAACAACTACTGTTCCTCTTAAGGAACAACAGTTTCGCGTGTAATTTGTTTTTTCTTTTTTGCTGTTCCTCTTAGAGGAACCATAATTTTGAAGGAACAACATTTTTTTGAGTGCATTTTTCACTGTTTCTCTTAAAAAAAACAATTTTTTTTTAGAGTTTATGTGAATAATGTTTCACTCTTCATGATCCTTTCAAGGAAAAGAACAAATTTATGCAAGGACACGAATATTAGAGATTACTGAAATAAGCAAATGAAAGAAAAATTGTCATCTTTAAGGAGATTTCTTTGTATTGGTAAGAAAAAGGAAAGGACAAAACTATCTATATCACTTTGCTGTCTTTATTTTTACTAAAACTTAATTTGATTGATTATTTTTATCATGTTGGTTCTTCCCTAATTCTCATAATTGTCTTTGATTATTATTATTGAATAAGAATAAGGGCATATTTTCCTCTGTTGAGATGTCCAGACTTCTTCCACCATCCCTACTCTTAAGGAGTGTCGAGCCATCCTCTATATATAAATAGGAAGTGCTATATAAAAGAAAAGGAAAAGAAAGAAACAATATATCTATATGATTACTAACAATTCTATGAGTTGTTAGATAAAGGATATGGGGTCTCATCAAGAGCCAACCTACCATGATCATAAGGAAGCAGTGAAGTGGCATTCCCACTATGGCCACCACACCAAGGATATGATTCAATGGGCACATCAGAAAAATAAAAGTCATTGGCATAGGAGGTCTCATCACGAGCCGACCTGCTCACCTTTCACTCCCTTCTGGTGAATGGCATTGTGATTCAACTGGTTACCAAGCCAGCACAATGGCCTCCATTCTGACATCACAAAGCGCTTTCCTATGCATACATAAATGATTATGGTTCTAAGGGTGAAAAAACAACTTTGTCAAGGTTATAAACACCTGTGGGAAACATAGTTCTACTAATGGTATTGGAGTCATATTTTTCAACATCAATAGTAATTATAAACCCTTTTCTTATTTCTTTATATTTATTTCAAAAGAGATTATGTTCCCAATTCCTTTTGAACCTTTTATGCATGAAATATCACTTAGAAAGTCAATTATAACGGTTTAAGTGACATAATGACCGCATAAGCATTTTACCTACGTTAGCTATCCTCTTCCCTTTCTCGCATCACTCCATAACATCTCCATATCTATTCATTATTTTCATCATAAGCGTCGATTCCAACAACTCGATACTTTTTGTGATCTTGTCATGAATATGTATAGCTTTCCCTTTTTATAATGTACGATTGCCATCCAGTACGATGTTCCTCCATTTAACCGGTCGAGGACGACCTATCACATTTCAGGGGAGCACGGGTGACTTCCAAAACACTCCTGCATACGTGTTAGTTTTTTATTCAGAGGTACTAGACTGCATCACATCCCTTAATAGCAAGTTTTAATAGTATTGATGTTAAAAAAAGGGGATATTATCCGATATATTCCATTGTTATCTCTGTGTATTTCTGTGTAAAATTAACAGTGTGCAAAACTTAGACAAAATGGGAGGTCAATTAGTACACAATGAGTCACAGGTACTAACAGTTTCTGACACTGCACAAGAAATTTTGGTAAGAGCAGGATGGATCGCCTATTTTACACGACTAGAACAACCCCATGAAACTATGGCTATCGAATTTTTGCAAAATTTACAGGATGATAACTCCATAGTAAGAGGAAGGCGAATAACAATGACAGATATAGTAATTGCAGAGGTATCTGGACTACCAGCAGTTGGACCCATATGGACACATAATAAATTAAGACTTCAAAATGCCATGGCCACCTTTCGGGATGAGTGACAGAACCTTCTTGTTAAAGGAAAAGGAGTCCAACCTTCATCTCTGGGAGAACCATGGACGAAACTAGCTAGAGTAGTGCAGAGCTACATTACATGCGACGGGAGAAAGGATGTGGTAAGACCACGCCACCTCAAATTATTATCAGTACTAAAACAGAAATGTGCCGTAAATTTGCCTGCATATTTAATTTTTTTTTTTTCTGCATGATGCTACTCAGAGCATAAAGAAATCCCATCATATAGGTACTATAGTGAGCCACCATTGTTTAATTCGATTGATTGTAAGTTATAGCCTTGCTCAACAATAGACCAGTTGGGAAGAATTGGTGTTTTCTATAGATGGAGGACTAGCTTTACGTGCCCCAAAAAGAAAAAGAACCACCAGCACAACAAACATACCTCAAAAACGCAGACACTCCTCTAGATTAAGAATAGGTAGGGGAATTGTTGAGAACCTCCAGGGTAGTAGCAGCCAACCCTTAGAATTACATAGTTCTGAAAACGAGCAATCCTCACAACCCAAAGGAGGAGATAACCAAGAATCAGAATTGGAGGAAGAAACTGAGCACACTAGTGAAGAAGAGAGGGAGGAAGCGGAACTTCCCTTAACCCCTAGCACAAGTCCACCACAAAACCCATTGCAGGAGGACGAATTGGCCTAGATTTTGGCCAATATGAGTGAGTATATTTAGCTCCAAAGTCCGCTTAACCTCAATACTGAGGCAAAGCAATCACAGGAACACTCTGCCCATGACAAGAATACATCAGAGTAAAATGATGAAGAAGAAGCAGGAGCAAAAGCCACTCAGGAAGTGGCAGACCATGCTAGGGTTACCTCTCCAGAGGAACCTAGTCAGGATAATGCAAATACTGAAGAGATGCTCAAAACAGAGGATATGGAAACTAACCAAGGCAAAGGCACAACCCTTGAAGAACAAAATACAGCTGAGCAACGAAGCCCAGAAAGAATAGAAATGGTTAAGGAAACAATTATTCCTCCCAAGAAAAAGAAGAGTGAAATTAAGAGGCTGCGAAAGGAATAACAAAAGTTGCAAAATTTAGTGAAACAACTCAGACGAAAGATAAGGACACTGAAAAGAGGGAAAGTCTCAAGAAGAACCCCGAAAACAGTGGATGCAGCTATCCAAACAGAACTCCATGATACAAGGGCCACAAAGACTCAAATCGAGCCCATATTCATTCAAAATGATAAGGAAGAACAAGCAGTACGAACCTCATGCATTCCATTCCAGGATAAAGAGACACAAACTATAGGCACTCAATATTGTAATAAGAGTATCCAGATAAATCTTCAATCCAAAGAGGTTTCAATGGACAACAACCTTGGTGTAGCAAAACTCTAAGAGGAGCTGGCACAGGCTTAGCGGACTATAGAGAAGCTTGAGGATGAGACTGTTCCTCAGAAGAAATACCAGGAATTATAGCAGTAATTAAAGAACATCAATGCATCAGAGAATGAAGCATTCGATAAATATCAGAGGGCAGAAGAAAGAGTTGAAGAGGTAAAGAACAGACTGAAAACAGTCACGAGTCAAAGGGATACTCTCTGTTCTTTATATACAGATGTTCTAGCATGTAGGTCCCCTGCCAAACACTATGCGTTTTTTTGTTAGAAAGATATTTACAGTTGAAAATTAAGGCTCTTAAGGCAGGGAAATCTATAGAATTAAAAATTGTGGATGATTTTATAAACTGTTGTAAACACGATGGTGTAAAAGTCCAACGATTACTCTGTGAGTTTTATTTACATAATTTTATATTGGAGGAGGAAATGGAGAATAATCCAGTCCTTTTGTGGGTGATGTACAGTTTCAAGCATTTATTTCATTTGTTGTTAACCAGTTAAAGTGGCTTAAGGCCGATAACACTTTTCAGAGACAAGAAAATGGGTTAGATCTTTGGGTCAGGGGTGAACTAAAAAAACCATTGCAATTGATGGCTAAACATAAAAGCCTAATGAAAAAGGAGGGAGTGATCCAGACCTTGGGAGCCATCCACAAAGAAATTGTCCAGTAAGGGGTAGAATATTTCCTCTCTATCAAAGACAATTCCTTGGCGGCAGCTAAATTCAGATGGAAGACATCCAATCGGAATATACAGGATAGAGAGCCATTCAACTACAAAAACTTTAAGTTAGCTTCAGATCACCTGGTTACCTATAGTAACCTCATCTTGAGGGAAGGCCCGTATTGGCTTGGTTGTAGGTTTCGAAGCCCTATTATTTGGTATCCTGCAAAAGGGTATAAGGCCATATATGAATTGTCTGAAGGGTAGATAGGGCCCATATTTGAAGTGTTAGCTACAAATCATGGTTTTAGAATACTTCATGACAATCCCTCTCCAGCCTATTCTTTGACTGCTTTGCATGAAAATTACATGGTTTTCATGAGGGCATGAAAAAGGGTAAGCAGAGGTGTGTGTTGAGCTATGGAAAGTGTATGAATTTGACATTTATTTCCTTATGTTTTCTTCAATTATAACTCCTTTATATTCTACGATGGTAATATATCGAAGAATTATAGCGAAAATTAGAGAGTTATTTTGATCATGGAAAATTAGTTAATTATTGTCTTTTTCCATGCAAGAAATAGAAGAAATGGAAAACTACCATTCTGGAGGAAAAGACAAAATAGATTAACTGTTGTTCCTTCACCAAGAAGCTGTATCTAGACAAGCAGATCAAGATCGGAGTGCACAGTTAAGGATAACAACGGAAAATCACAGCATCAGTGCAAGAAGACAAAGAGTTGACTGGAGTTAGAAGATTGAGTAGATCCCTTAGGATCTTTTGATCCTGAGGGATCGTTGTTTCAAAGTCTATCTGATATTTCTTGTTTTGTACGCCTGGCCTATAAAAGGGACAGCACTTGTAAAGAAAAAAAAGAGGAGGCATTATCATTATTCAGAACTTATTGTTGTATTTTCACTTTGATCATCGACTCTCGTTGATTAAAATAGAGTACGTTTGTCTGTAACATTTTTGCATATGATTAATACATAAGTCGGTTTCTGTTCCAATCTTATATACTGAGGTAGTCCAACGGTGCTTCACTAGTGGCTAAGGGCCCGACCTTGGTGGATCCACTTGCTATTATGTACCATTACTTTGCAATCGCGATTGTGTGATGGTTTGGTTTGATTTCCATTTATTTGAATCACATTGCTTTACTGTTCCTTGTTTCAATAGTTTATGATTTTTTTTTATTGTATATGCTATAATTGAATTGCGTTGTCGTTCCTTTTCATCATAATAAGATTACTATCTCTGCAAACTATATTGTTATGCTATTCATTTCCATTATAAAGCTTTGTTGTTCATTCCAGTAAACTAACTTTGTTGTTCATTACAGGTTGCTATTCATTTCTACTAAATAACATTGTTGTTCATTCTTTTCTGCAAGTATTTGGTTTTGCTTTTAGCATTGTTACAATAGCATATTTATTCCATTTCTATTAGTAATAATGTTGATTTAATTTTGAATGTGGTTCTTAACTCATCCCTGCAACTCGTCGTCTGCAGCATTATGGCTCTCCCGCGATTCGTCTCTTCGGTGTTTGGATTGCAGACCGTCTGCTGTGGTATGATCTTCACTTGGGGCGCCACTCTGTGGTATTATAAGAGCCAGCTTCCGCTGGCTATGTATTATTTGATGTCTCGACTTTGGTTGCATTGTTTGCTCTGGTCGCTGTTGGTTCTCGGGTCTTGGCAGTGGTCTTAGGGGATTAGGCCTCGGCCCTCAGCACAGAAGGCCTCGGTCTCTTCCTTTGGGCGCAGTATCCTCCAGCACAAGGTCACCAGCTTTGGCTCTCCCTTCTGTAAGCATCAATTTCTGAATGCTATCCCCGTGCCCCTCGTTGCTTCTGTTGACATCCCTTGTTGGCTCTCTGAGCCCGTTCTCACCTCGCCCCTTTGTGTTTCAAAAGCCTCGCCTCCGTGGCCCTTCAGACAGTAAGCCTTTGCACACAGTTCCTCGGCTCTCTGTGCCTCTTGGCTCACGGAGATTCCGCTCACTGCGCATTCCCTGCTCCAGTGTCATCCCTCATGCAATCCCAGAATGCCGCGGGAACGGCTCCGCCTCATTAGCAGAAGGGGCGGGTCTCGGGGAGGCTCCAGAGGAAGGGCTATCCATTAGCGCTCATCTCACACCACGGAATCCTCCTCCGAAGAAATTGACTCTCATGGTGCAAGGTGAGGCCGGGGAAGAGGCAGAGGACGGGCTCGTGCAGCGGCATGTTCGCACAGCTCTCATCCCTCAACCCGCTTTCGCTTCCCCTGTTCACTGGAGAACTCTACCTACTCTGTGTCTGTTAGGATTGAAACGCAGCTCCTCCAGAAGTTGCTGCGGAGCATAGACAACCTTCTCATGTTCACTGTCAAAGAATTCAGCCGGCGGAGGCCCCTGGTGCGGTTGCGGGTCCAAGTGAGTCAGCTAAAGACAACGCTCCATATACAGACTCGAGTGTCAGACCAGTATGGATGCAGGATCGTGGAGGAGCAACCTTCTACCTCCGTGGACGTATGAGCTTGCCTCCACGTCGTTTTGGTCCAGCTATGGCCCCAGGTGGTCGTCTCTGTTGCTCTATGATGTATGTTCGGCGATTTCAGTTCACCGCCTTCTTTGTTTGACAATTTTTGACAAGCTCTTGATATGGCTCAGCTCTGTTCAGGTCGGAATCGGTTTTCAATTACGACTATGTTTGATGCTCTATCTATGTTTGTATAACTCTCTGGATAAATTCTGGGACAGTTGGTTTTGGTCTGTGTCAAAATGTCTGTCTTTTAGTTATCAAGAGTCTGTTGGACAAGTCAGATTCCAAGGGAAGTTTCGCCCTCCAGTGTAAAAGTCCTGCTAAATCCATATCTCAGTATGGAGATTTTTTGAGGCCAGCCTCGATGTAATCTTTTTGTATAATAATAGGAGTAGACCAATTTACAAATAAAAAAAACAATGCTGATTTAATTCCTTGTCATTTCCAATCAGTCGCTTTAGTGTGTAGTGTGAGATCAACAACTATAAAGAACATTGGCTATTATTGTTTGAGTTCTCAGATTGAGGATCTTGTTTAGGTTTGATTTCGTTTACATCAGTTGACAGAGGAAAGAGTTATTTCTACTGCATCCTTCACTGATAATTGCTGTTAATTTCCTGAATGAATGATTTAGCTTCAGAGCATTTATTTTCTTTTAATTGCAAGTAAGTTTTAGGTCAAGCATCCGTTTACTCTTGTATTTGAAGCACTGTACTGCAAATTGGAAAACATTACGCTTGGATTAAATTTCTGCCTCAGACTGAGTACACTCTTGAAATAGAAAATTGGACCTGGATTGATAATTAATGTAGGATAAATAGGAGTTAAAAAAACACCTTTTATACCTCAACAGTGGCGGCTCTAGAGTACTTCGCACCCCCCACCTATTCCCGCTTATCGCTCATTCCCCCCTTCAAAAAATTGTCGTCTTGTTTTCCCCCTCGCACGATCGTTGAACTTTGCTGCTCCCATGCCACTAACCTCTTGCCATGTGGACTCCCCCATCCTTACCATTTTCTCGTACATCATCCTTTCCCATCTAGTGCCTATCCGCCACCTCATGCTTGTGGACCCCACTCCCCTTCCGCCAAAGTAACCTCCTACCATTACTTTCCCCCAATCTGATGATGCCATATGGCACACCAACCACGACGTCAGCTAACCATTGAGTTAATTAATATTATTTTCTCTCGCCACAACAGACCCGCTCCATTGTAACAATAAACTTGTTTTTCTATATAAACCACGAAAACTTGTTACATCGCCTCCTTTCTCTGTTTTATGATATTAGGTAATCAAGAGTTCTAGTGCACATTCGACCAAACCAAGTTTTCCCAACACCCAACCAGTGATCCATGACATCTCTATAACCAGTTAGCATAAATAGTCACTTGCAACTGATTACCTAGCCTTCAATTTGCATCTTGACACCGGATTCACCTATTTTTCCTGGGTAACTCTGAATTCCCTACTCTTTCCTCTTCTATCATGGCACCTAAAAGAAAATCTAAATCCTTTGACGACAACCATATGTTTCCCTCTACCATAGACCTATATCACTAATTATTAGTGGACCAACAATACAAGATCGCTGAAGCCAATTGCGATTTTCACCTATATGAGCTTCATAGTTGGTTGAAGCAAATGTTTCTTGACCTTAGTGATGAATTGGGCCTATGGGAATCTTTCTTGCCCCAATTCATCTTCCCACTGACCTATCACTTCTCAGAATTTGTGTCCTAGTGCCAATTTTTCTACATCGCCAGCCTAAGGGCAATTGTGGCCGATAACGGTGACATCCTTTTCACCATAATTGCAGAAGCCATCTCTCGGATGCTACAATTGCCAAATTATGACTCCCTAAAACCATTTTCATTAGATTCCCTAATGAAATTCTACTAAAACCTAACCTTCCCACAAAGAGCCAAGATTTTTGAGATTTTTCTCTTAGAGGATGCCCAATTACCTAAGAAACCCCCCCCCCCCCCCCCCCCTCCTCTCTGTTTTGCTTGAGATTGATTTAAAGGTATTCCAATTATTTCATGTATACTTGGCTATCAATCCAATCAGTGGGTTGATGAGGCCATTTTTGGTTTCCTATGAGTCTTTACAACTGGTGAGAAACTCCCTATTTTGAATTATAGTAAGTTCATTGCAGAGTCAATTCATGACCAGCTCCTCAAGTTCTCTACTAAGGGGAATTTTAAGTATTCTTCAGTGTTGGTGTATTTATTTCTTTACCATCAAGAAGATAGGTTTTCATTCCCTCTACAAAAATTAGATGATCAAAGTAATCCATAGTTTGTAATCCTTTGGACCTCCCTTTTGAGGAAAAATTCCACCGAGTACACCTTCTCTAATTATGTTGATCAATTCCTACATATAGTTGCCAACTTACTAAACAGTGATGTAGAGCCTAGGATAGGACCAGAAATACAAAGAATTTTGCATCTCAGTGAGTAGAGTAAAACAGGGGATTGGTATTTATACCAAAATTATACAAAAATCAGAGTTTATGGGTGCGATTTGCCATCCTGCAGGCTTCCTAAGTTTGTTCCCATGAGAATATTCTCATTGGAATATATCAGGTAGATGGTGTATATGGATGATTTACATTTTGTTGTAGCAAAGAAGAAGTCCCAATTCAAGATCTAGGCACAGGTGGGATCGTTTATTTGTAACACCACGGCAATAGGTAAAGAGTGTTGGCATTATGGCATAGGTTTGGCACTATGGCACAGGTGTTGTCCTTGATGGCAACGCACTCAGGCGGCAGATCACAATTCAAGCTCTCAGAATGGAAGAAAACTTCATATACGCAGGTCCCTGTTAACTAAGTCGCGTAGACACGCGGTATTGACAATAAAAAGTCGTGTATGCATATACACACACTTTCATGCAAGGAAAAGCGTGTACATGTGGGAAAGATTATTTTTGGATCCATGGTAATTGGACCTATGGCTTTAGACCTTGGTGTTGCGTCTGAAATATTGAACCCAG
>APFE030333261.1:0-12776 GCA_000404065.3 Pinus taeda
CCCTGCAACCTCAAGTGACTTTTGAGCCATTTGAGAAGTGGGGCATGGACTGTATGGGTTCTATCAACCTCCTTCAAAACAAAGATCTTACATCATTGTGTGTACTGATTATTTGACAAAATGGGTAGAAACAAAGGTGATCATAGCAACAACAGAAGAAAATGTAGTTGAGTTTTTGAGGGAAAATATCTTCTACAAGTTTGGCTATCCAAGAGAATTAGTCACAGATCAAGGGAGTTAGTTTACCTCCAATATGATTGAAAACCTACTCACACATCATAAGATTGAGCATAGAACTTCCACCCCTTATAATCTACAGCAAATGGATAGGTGGAAGTCACTAACAGAGGTTTGGAAGGGATTTTGACTAAGGTAGTGAGAAGCAACAGAAAAAATTGGGTAGATTGACTGGTTGAGGTCAATTGGGCCTATAACACCAGATGGAAAACCACCATAGGGTTCACACCCTATGAGCTAGTCTATGGGAAGAAGGATCTGCTGTTAATAGAATCTGAATATAACACATTAAGGATGGCAACTCAGTTGGACCTAGATCTCAACAGTGCACAAAAGGAAATGTTACTTCAGCTAAATGGATTGGATGAGCAGAGATTGTAGGCCCTTCTCCACTCAGAGATTGTGTAACTTCAAAGAAAAATATGGCATGAAAGACACTTCAAAGAAAAACAATTCCAGGAAGGAGATTGGGCGCTGCTATATGATTCAAGATATAAATATTTCAAGGGCAAACTAAAGACAAGATGGCTGGGACCATACATACTAGAAAAATGCAATGACAATGGTTCGGTTCTGACCCAGACCATCAATGAAGAAGCCATCCCCATGGTCATCAATGGGCATAGGCTGAAGATCTACAGGAATCCCCTTTCCAAGCAAGAGTTTATTGAGAATTTGAGTAAAACAGTGTTGGTAGTGGAGCAGGTCTCTGCCTCCACTCCACCCACCCCCTAAAAAGAAGGAGAAAAAAACAGAAAAAAGAATAAAAGATCCCTTGGTGAAAACCTCTTGGAGGCACCCAGGGTAGGGAGTGAGGGAAAAACCCTCCTGGAGGTGCCCCAGCTGTCTCATAAGAAAAACAAAAAAAAAAATAGAAAAAAGAAAAGGATGAAAATAAAAAAATAGAAAAAACTAACTTCTTTTGAATGCATTTCAGATTGCAGGAGGGTCACATAAGAAAAAGGACATCACCAACCTGCATACACCCTTGATAGCTCATTCCTCCATCACCATTGTCTTTTCTCAGGCCTTGGTCTCACTTGCTCTGAAAATTTTTCATCTTACAGAAAACTTTGCGCATTCTACAGGAGGCTCCTGTAGAAATGACAGAGAGCTCAAAATCAAGTTCACAGAAGAATCTAAGGGCTAGAAATTTGTCTAGGAGGCTTGTGTACCTCCCTTCCCCCATTCATTCTCTAATTCTCCATTCCATCCCTGCACACCTACATTTCCACTCGCTTTTCCTCCCCTGCACAGAAAACACAGAAATTATGTTTCTTTCATTTTTTAAACAAAAAAATGATGAATAAAACAACAACATTCTTCACTTGTTTCTTACCTGATGTATTCCAGCTATTTTTCTTTTCCTTCAGCACCTTCCTTAGTTGTATCTTCAGTCCCTGCTCAACCATCAACTAGAAATTTTAGAGGGAGAAGCAGCTACAGGAAATCCTGTAGGATTCTTGTAACAGCTGATCCCTTTATAAAAACAAGCTCCAAAGGTAGGGTCAGTGTAGCCAAGATGTATGCAACATGCAAGGAGCAGTGCCTGATTGAAAATCACTAGCATAAGCCATCAGTTTATAGGCCACAGGCACTAGCAGCAACAACAATAATAATAATAAAAAAACAAAGTGCCAAAGTTTGAGCATGCAGAGCACGATAGCGACTAACAAGTAAGTGGCTAAACCCATTCCTCTGTTGCATGAATACTATTTAGAAACTGCATGAACCATTGGGATGGTCGTGATTAAACCAAATCAGTGGCCAGCTAACTGACCACGCTCGTCTCGTCAGCCCAGCCTCGTCCAATTCAAATAGCGTTCAGAAGGTGGTGTCAGCATGTGTGGTCTGTCAACTTGGGAAGAAAAACTCAGAGCTGGTAGTGATGGCAGCGTATAATGGGAATGATGGAAGTGATGGCAGGCAAGTGACATGAAATACCATAATGGCACTGGAGTAGGGACCAACGGTCAGGATGGGGATAACGTACCCTTCCTGCCACCTCACCTCATCACTACAGATCACACAATAAGCTTAAGTACATTGTAGTAGAAGCCTCCACCACCTTTTGTTTTCATTTGCATTGACGAATTCTCAGCTGCAACAACTCACCTACCACCTGCAGAGCATTGAAGTAGTCGCTCTTTGCCAGTTTTCAAAAATCTTCCGATTATCAGGCTCTACAGGAGCATTATCGCACTCTACAGGAGCAGAAACATAGTCTACAGGAGTTTTTCTACAGGAAGGCCAGAGAGTAGCTCTACAAAGGGAAAATTCAAAATTTTTGCCAAATTCGAGCTCAGAAAAAGGTAGGCCCAGAAACCGACTCTGCATGTGATATATCTACAAAAGGTGGTGGGATTTGAAGCAAAGTACTGGGTTCAAAAAGGAAGGGAAAGTGGAAACAAAAGTCTCCCTGTGTTTTCTGAATTATATACAGTCTCTCCATTTTAATCTCTACACTAAAATTCTGTTTTTTTCTTCCTCGTATTCTCCTGTAAAAAATGGATGCAACCATAGAAACTCAAGCCTGTGAAAAAATGAATTTGCATTGGAAAGTCCGTTTACTCTGTGAGAAAGAAAAAACATTGTTTAATATACTCTCTGTTCTGTCAAAATATTAATTTCCTCCAAAATCCAGAGAAGTAAATTCAGGTTGAGAACAGGGTTTGAAGGGAGGGAAAATTGCAAATTGCTATTGTGAAAAACGAAGAACACGAAAAAATTCCCTCTCTGGTTCCAGAAAAATAAACCTCAATTATTCCTCTGTTTTCAGTCCTGAAAATTTGCTACCTTCCTCCTCACCCGAGAATTTCCAACAGTCACTAAACATCATGACAGGGGGTTTTATGAGAAAAGAGCCTCTCAATTCCACCAAATTGCATGAACACCCAGAAGTGGTAGCCCTCTTTGCCTGGGCAAATTGGATGCCTTTCTTTCAGAGAATTCATGGGTGTGATGAGGAAGTCACCGAGGAATTTTTAATGTCTTTAAGACCCCATTCAAAAGCCCATGCTACAATCAGTTTCAGAGGTCTAACCATAGAGCTTACACTAGAATTTATCAGCGGAATCATAGGTCTTCCACTTGGGCTCCGCTGGAGGAAAGAAAAAAAACCATTAGGATAGGTTGCTAAAAAGACATTTTTCCAGCCTGATGAACATCCTGTAGAGGATAAGAATGGGATGAGAAGGACAGGTATACCTCATCCATGGGGTGAGGTCAGCTACCAGATCATGAAATATATCTCCTGTGAAGGAAGATACAGTATAGTCTATGGTTATCATTTCAAATTATTGCATGCACTAAGATATGGAATGGACCTACTTGCATCTAAAAAACACAGTCTGCCATATTTTCTCCTCGAGTCCTTGATAGAGTGTGGCACCAAACCAGACCAACTGGCCCACCATGGGCTCATTAAATTGTTGGTAGAGGATCCCCTTAACACATACACCATCCCTATAGCCTGGGAAATTTTGAGGAACATGACTAGAGAAGATGACATAAAAAATCTCACTGATGACCTTAGCCCATCTGGTAGTGAAGAGGAGGAGCAGAAGGAGGAACTTGAAAAGTAAATCCATGGGGAAGCACAAAATATTCAATTAGAAGAAGAAAAATAAGAAAAACAGAGAGAAGAGGAGAAAAATGACAAAACCACAGTTGAACCTACAGCAGAGAAGAAAATAGCATCAAAAGCAGAGAAGAGGAAGAGGACAATAGCTGAGTAGAACAAGCCCAGTACAACTCAAAAAAAGACTGCCACAGGAAGGGCGAAAACTCAGCAAGAAAATGAGAAAACTCCACCAGAAACAACAAACACAAGAAAAATTGAAGAGGATGAAGAAGAAAAACCGCGATAAGAAGTGTCCTCTGAGACACTAGCAAAGGGAAGCGGTAGCTGTTCTTACTGGACTAAGCACTCCAGCTAAGCAAAAGGGGAAAATGAAAAGACAGACATCGATGTATTTCCAAGCTCGAAGGAGCACCAGAATTAAGGTGGGCAAGCCCCAACCACCTTCGAAAGAACCTATTATCATTGAGGATGCACCTACTATGACAAAGGAGGAATCTCCCTCCAAAATCTCCATCACCTACGAGAGATGGAGTCCTAAGACCTCCACCTGGAAGGAAAGGATCAAATTAATGGACTCTAAAGTAGTCCTACATGAGGCACAAACCTCTCTACAGGAGACATTGGCTAAACTCAAAGAGACTGAGAAACTGGAAATGAAGGAAAAAGAACATCCCAAGAGGAAGGTAGGGAAAAATAAATACCAGAGCTTGGACCTCAGCCTAAATTAGGCTCTTATTACAATCTTCTACAGGGTGGGAATATCATCCCACAAAAATTTGCAATGCTGCTTTTCTTCAAACTGGAAAAGGAAAGAGTCCAGAACCACACCTGGATGCAGATTGAAAAATCCAAAGGGGTTGAAGGTATAGGACACATGGAAAACAAGTTGAGAGAGACGAGTAGAGAATTGAGCATGGTAAGGCATACCGAGAGCATCAGAAGTGCTCAACTGCAAGAAGAAAATGGATTATTAAAAAAGCAGCTACAATAAAGGGAACCTCAAGGAGGAAATGAGCTGCCAACTCTGAAAGGATAGCAACAGAAAGAGGGATCCTATGCAGATAGTGAAGCAACAGAGAAACAACAACAAGAAGGAGAAGCACAGATAGATAGTGAGACACTAATGAAATAACAACAAGAAAAAGAATCCTTGATAGCAACTGAAGTGTTGATTTTGAAAAGGCAGCTATAGGAAAAGGAAGCCCAGTTAGCCTGCATGGCCAGCTAGGCAATCGAGGCATTACAGTGCAGGCATCCAGCCAAATCATATGCACTGTACCTCAAAGACCAGTGGCTCCCACTTTAGATTAAAACACTGGCCCAAAGGGGCACAATACCATTTCAAGATTATGTCCAATTTAGGCATTTATGTGATCACAACTCAACTGAGGATAAAGCAAAGTTCGCTGAATTTTACCCACAGAACATGGTACTCACTGACATGAATTTATGGGATCAAAAAGCTGCATTAGGAGATTTACAGTTAATTGCTATGGCTTCTTGGATGATCCATGAAGAGAAGAGAGTAGTGGAAATTCAGAAAATGATGACAAAAAAGTTGAGTGAACCCCTGCTGATTAGATCCCAACAAGAAGAAACCTTAGCCCTCATCTATGCCCACCAACACCTTGTAGCTAATCCTCAAGTTCTTCCTGACTATGTTGACAAGCAAGCATAGGATATTTCTCATTTTGAGGATATGGAGAGATTGTTTGGTGATGACTTCCTTCATTCCTGCATGAGAAGGTGGAATACATTGCCTCATAGCCTAAGGATCAACAAGTATCACTGCCCAAATAGGATGAGGGAAGCCATGAGAAGAGTGCCCTGTATAAGCACTCAATGCAAAATTTGAAAGCCAACTAGATTGGGCTCAAACTCAATCCTCCACTACTGCTAGAACTATTGGAAGGAGTTAAGGAGGAGGAAGAATAGAAACAATGGGAAGGAGTGGACAGGAAAGCAGGTTTCCAAGATAGAGAGGAAGGCATCACATCAAAGGCTTGGGATGTTAGGGAATTTTCTAGAGCTATTAAAGATGAAGAGCTAGATTAGTTGCTCAAAGGATGAGCAACCCATTTAGTGGGGGGGTGATGATGAGCCCCAGAAATGGGTAACTATATGGGCTCATTCTGCACCTTATTTCGATTTAATCCACCATTCTCATTAGTTTGTTGCATGTTTTTGAATATATTTATGCTAATAGAGTTAATTGGGATAGTAAGTTTGCCATGTAGTCTTATGAGTGTTTATTGTAGATTTTTTGGACAATTTTGGAAAACGATAAGGAATTTATGAGCACATGGTAGGCAAAACTCAAGGAAAAAAAGGAAGAGGATTTGTAGGAGGGGTTTCGCCTTCACTAATGACCCCTTTCCTTGAATCTTCCATCAGAAACTCGGAGTACAAAGGCCCACATTGATGATTCTAAGGGGCAATCGTGCAAGTGAAGTAGGACTGTTGTTATATTCAGTTCTAGGAAGCCAAGTTCCTTGATTTTAGGAGGACTGTTGGAAGTCCCCATTTTTATAAATAAGAAGGCTTCGAGCCTCAGTAGGTTAGCTAGTTCTTAGTATATTTCCGCACTTTTGTTCAGCATTGTTCTCAGCTCATTTTTGAGCTCTTTTTGAGAACAGTTTATGTGATGTAACTGCTAATTTTATAATGAAGATGAAACAGGTTTTGAGCCAGCACTGATCTCTTTCAGAGGGCTGAAGCTCTTGGGGTAGTTACCAACCCAATTTTCCCAGCACCTCCTTTTTGTACTTATAGGCTTTCGCTTCCATTCATGAGTTAATTTCTATTGCATAGATTCATTTTACTTCATTAGATTAGGTTGCTTTTAATTGTTAGTATAGTTGTTTTGTTTCAAGTTTCTTAAGTAAGTTGCTATAGTAACAGAAAATGATCCAAAAAGGACAACAACAGGTCCTGATCTCCTTTCTCCCTTCCTAGGAATATGATTTGAGGTCAAAGCACTAATGTTGCCACCAGAAACACAGATTTTTCTCTTCCATGCAACTACTTGTGTGATAACTCGATTTGGAAAAGTTGATATTGGTTCAGATTCACATTCTTCGCTTATTTCCAATTCTTTTACCATAGTTCTCTCACATGCTTTTCTATTCATAAGGTATTGTTCAACATTTTTCTATTTGTAGGTCAGAAATTAGGTCAAGCTAAATAAAACTCTGTTTTTAGTTCTTTCTTTGGTCAAGTTTTGATAAGTAAATGTGCAGATCTCTTGCAGGACATCCCAACTCACCATCCCTCCATAAAAGAGCTAGCACTAGCTCACTTCTCATAGATTCCCCAGCTTATTCACAACATTTCGCCAATCTGCCCTAATTTCTAAGTTTCTTTCCATAAAGCGGCTTTGTTGCCATTTGAACAAGTCCAACCATCACTTCCATCCATGATCTTCCTCAACAAGTTCTAGACACCTTAACACCTTCATCTAGTCTTCAGTTCCCTTTTCCCATCATTTTTCCACCTTCAAAACTCCAAAAACAGCTTTCGGCCTCCTCTTGTAGATCCTCTTGTAGAACCTCCTGTAAATCCCCTGCAACTTCCTCTAGAATTTCCTATGAATGATTTTTTGAAGTCTGATCACAATGAAAGTCTTCAGAAGGGTACTAGGGGTTTCTTAGGACCTCTCCACACCTTCTTTACCCTTTGCAAAAACCAAATCCATCTTTCTTTGCCACCAAACCTCTACATAGCCACAACGAGATAAATCACAAGCATAATAATTCCACACAAAAACACTCAAAAGTACAAAAAGATGATTTCTTCTCATTTCTTTTCAGAAGTAGCTTGAATAAGTGCAATTTACCTTTTCTGTAGTCAATGGCACTCATTTCATTAGTTTCCATCTCTTTTCTTGCAAAAGTAGGTTAGTGGGTAAACTAGGGTTTGCGTTGCATTTTAGTTTTCATTCTCTTTCTGCAATCAGGATAGCCTCTCTAGAGTTAGCTTTCTTCCATCACAGTTAAAAGCTTCTTCTGTTAACTCGTAGAAGTTGGCTGGAGCTCCTAGCGAGCTTGCGCCAGCTGAACAAGTGACAGCCTGCAATAAGAGCTAGTACTTGTGCATACAGCACCATCGCTTCCAAGTTTGTTACAAACTACCGGGTTGATAAAAGTGAAGTAAAAATCCCGAGGAGTTGCAGCATGATTGCTGCAATACTGGTTCTCACCACTTAGTCAACCCTATGTTTACCATATTTAGTAATAGTCGACATTATCAACTAATAGTTGTCTTCAGTCAACGTAACTTGACCATATTCAATTGTAGCCAAACGTTGTTGATAAAATTCAAACATCGTTAACATTAGTCAACTTGGGTCATCCTTGGTCAACCACAATCAACCATGATGAACCATAATGGTCAATCAAGGTGTCTATGGATAGAATGGTCGAACATGGTCAACATTGGTTTCTGTCGTTGAATATGGTCAAGCATAATGGTTAATCGATGTCTCTATGGTCAATCATGATCAACCATAGTTAACCATAGTCAACCGTGATTAACCATGATCATGGTTTGTATGGTTGAATTTGGTCAACCATGATCAATCATGGTTGAATATGGTTGACCATGGTCATCATTTGTCGACCGCGATCGGAAATCATCAACCATAATGCTTAATCAAGATCTCTATGGTTATAATGGTCAAACATGGTCAACTAAGGTTTCTATGGTTGAATACAGTCAAGCATAATGGTCAATAAATACTCTATGGTATACTGTAACTAACCATGGTCAACCGTGATTAACCATGATCAATAATGATATACCAATGTCAACCAGGATCAGCGATCTCGAACCATGACCAACTATGGTTGAATAGGATTAAACATGGTCAACCATGATCAACCATGGTTGTATATCCCCAACTATGGTCAACCATGATCAAGATTACTATTGTCGAATATGTTCGACCATGATGAACGTTTCTATTTTTGAATATGTTCAACCATGGTCAAGGTTTCTATGGATGAATATGTTCAACCATGATCAAGGTGAATCATTGCTAATCATGATCAAGGTCAACCATGCTCAACCATGATGAATGTATATATTGTTTAATTTGGTCAACCATTATCAACCATGGTGGACTATGGTTGAATATGGTCAATTCTGGTTAGCCATGGTCATCCTTGGTTGCTCCCAATCAGCCATCATCAACCATAATGGTCAATCAAGCTCTTTACCACTAGAATGGTGAAGGATGGCTAACCTTTTCTCTATTGTGGAATATGGTCAAGCATAATTGTCAATAAATATATTTATGTTCAATCATGATAAACTGTGGTTAACCAAGAAAGGGGTATTTTTTATCGACGATGGTCAACCATGATCAACCATCGTCAAACATGATGAATAATGGTCATCTTTCATCAACCATAGTCAACCTAAAATGTTCCATGCTCTACCGATTCCTAATGACCAACCATGGTCAACTATGGTTAGAATTGTCAAACATGGTTAACCAAGGTCTTTATGATTAAATATGGTCAACTATAATGGTCATTTGATATATCTAGGGTTGAAAATGGTCAATAATGGTCAACCTCGTTCAACCATGGTCAACTACATCAACCATCTCAACCATTAATGTAACCATTTTTGTAACAATGATATAATATTAGCATTAACATTAATGTAAGATTAGCCATGGGAAAGCTCATCAACCTTGATCAACATCAATGCCCCTTAGCAACCATGGTCAGTGAATCCACCCTGCATGTTGACTTTAACTAGCAAAATTATATTTACTAATGTGGTTGATATATACTAATCAATGAAATTTTCCACTTTGATATGAAAATCAATATATGAAAATAACACTGATTAGTACATATCAACCAAACTATTAAATATCATTGTACTAATTATAAATTTTGAAGTTTACCGATATAAAAACATTTAATATAATTTATTTTTTAGATGGCACCTCTAAAGGAAAATTATGAAGGGATGGACTCGGCTGTAAGAATCACCTTTTCACTAAATAGAACCTCAAGAAGCCATGTGGTATCACATACCAATTAATAAACTAGCATGGTAACAAATATACCAATTAATAAACGAGCATATTAACAAATATACCAATTAATAAACTAACATAGTAACAAATAAAGAGAGCAAATTTATATTTGGATTCTTTTTTTACATTTTCGGTAAAATTTCAGAGAAAATGGTTAATAAAGTACATGAAAAAAATATAAATTTGTAACCGTTTTACAAATTTATTTAATATGAATAAAGCATATTACGAATTGAATTTACATTGGATGAAATATTTATGATTTTTCTTATTCAAATTTAGGGTTTGTAATTTGATAAGATTGAACTATGGAATAAAATGAGTATGTAAATTCAAATTTCATAAATTTAGTATAAAGTAATTATGCAGAACTTTTAAAAAAGTATTTACATAATATTTTTTCTTGGCTAAAAAAATTAATAACAGCTATGGCAGTTACTTTAAAATGAAAATGTGTCTTTATTGTCCTGAGTTTAAAACCATTATCCTCAACCATGCATGTTATTTTTTTGAGATAACTATCATTAACGCATGTTAAATTACTTTAAATTGGAAGTCACCATCATCCTCATGGTGTTATGATTTGACTGAAGCAATGTAACATACTTAACGCATGTTAAATTACTTTAAATTGGAAGTCACCATCATCCTCATGGTGTTATGATTTGACTGAAGCAATGTAACATACTTAATTTCCAAAAAAAAATTAAATGGGCACTGTACTTACTACAGAAAATTGTACCTTTTGAACTTTTTATTCATTCATTTACAATAAAAGCTATAATCTCCTTTAATTCATTACTAGTATCTTTGAAATGTACAGTTCTTGTTATTTCATGTCCTTGTTTTTATTATATTTTCTTTGTTATGTTAATGGTTTTCACTGGTATTTTTATTTTACTCGTAGAATATTTTACTTGCAGAAGATTCAATAGGTTTTTTTTGTAACATCATGAGTCCTACCTAAATTTGGATTCCTAGAGTTTCAAATTCATAGTTGACCCCTAAATTGTCGTTGATATTCCAAAAATGAATTCTACAATATTGTAATTTTTTTAGATTTCTCCATATGTAGATTTACTATTAATAGTGCATCCATCTACATTTCAGATTACGAAGAAAATAGAGAACAACGAAATAAAATCTCACACACACATCTAACAAAATATATGCTTTGGGAAACTCTTTCGGGAGAAAAACCCAACTAGAAGGTGAGGTTGCTCTACTCTTTTTCTCATGAATAGAAATATTGATACAAGAACAAGGAAGTATAGTCTTTGGCCCATGGGCTATTACATGGCACAAATCCTCTTTATGTTCTCTATCTCCTATCCCTCTTCCCTATTTTTTCTTTGCTATGGAACAAATGCACTTGAAAGAGCAGAAACCCTTTTCCTCCTAGTAGCCTATCAATGGTTAGGTTTGACTCCCTCAAATTTAACAATATTTACAATATAGACTGGACTCCCTCAAATTTAACCATATTTACAATATAGACTCTATTCTACGTTATAATCACTTGGATAGCCTGATTTCATGAATAATAGGGCTTGAAGTGGCATCCTCTTGAATTATGTTGGTGAAAATAGGAAGGTGAACTTCTAAGTGGCAGAAATTTCACATATAAACTCCAATTGACATTATTCTTGCGTCGTTGGAAAGGTTATATGTGTATAATAGAAAATAAAGGGCTAAGGAAACAAAATTCTAGTCTACGAAAATTCCATTTCATGCCTCAAAATACTCCTAGAAGGTTTCAAACCCCAATTGGCCAAAATTGGTCCATCACGTAAATGGTCCTGAGCATTAATTCCTCCACTTTTTCCACTCTAAAATAATTGAGATGGATGAAAAAAAATATAATGATTTAATTTATATGAAAATCTCTACTCAAGAAGTAACCTCTATTTCATCTCCCAACTTCAAGAGGTAACTTCTATTTCATCTACCAACTTCCTTGTTCTATACCATTTGGTGGTTTTTGTTTTGGGTTTTGCACATTAAACCCTTCTCCTAGCTCTGAGGGCGCAACTAGAGTTGGAATTTCATAATTTATGATTATTTGGTTCTAATGGACATTTGGGTAAGGTACATTCTATTTCTCTTTGCAATATGTGCTGTGGATTTTTCGAAGAGTGCGTTCTCATTTTTCATAATTACTGTACGGAATTAGGTTTTCTTCATTATGTTATACTAGTTAATAGAGAAACTTTGTGTCTATTTTAGCTATGAATATTAATGGCCAAGGCAAATAAATCATCCTTTTAGCATCTTGATTCGCTATACTTTTCACTGTAATTGTCTTATACTCAAATATTACTTTTCCAATAATATAATAATCATGGGTATTACATTGGCTTCCATAGTTCGACGAAGGAGGACATTCTCGGGATCATTTTTAGGTATGATTTTATTCTACAGGTTTTTTTTTATATGGTTATATTTATGACTCTCGACCTCATTCTTAATAATAGTAATCCTCTTAGCCTACGGGGCTTTGTATTGACCGTGAATGGGTGCATTGTTAAGGCATCCCTTGTGATAGTTCACTAGTTCAAAATCCCCCTTTGGGTGCTTACCTACCAAAAAAATAATAGTAATCCTCTGTGGGTTACCAATATTTATAGGTATGGCCTATGGAAGGAAACATTCTTATTCATTTCATACTAAGAAAGTTCACCTTGGTCCTAGAATTGACTTTCGCTTCTTTGCCTACATTTTTCAATTCACTCAAAATCTTCCTAAATTTATCTTGGTGTGCATTTATGAATGGTTTTCTTCGTGATAACCAAAGTCAGACTTTATTGTGAGATTCCTAACCCGACTAGGGTTACGATTTGTATGCAAAGGCCGCAAGTCTTAACGAACTATAGAATCTTATTTTTCATTCCTGATATATATATA